>VYYJ01000041.1:0-144798 GCA_021029165.1 Cyphoderus albinus | reverse complement strand
TTTTTTTATTAAAAAGGAGTCAAAAATTTAACCGATCATTCCGAAGCTTTTGGTGAGTTAAAAACTAGGCGGAACTATCGTTTCGTTTTTGCTGATCGTTCTGTGCGAATTGTAAGCACGCTAATTATTTGGTATTTTTGTAGTAATGCTTCAGTGTTTTGGTGTGTACCTAAATGTATTGTTTTTAATTTTAAATGGATATTATATAATTGAAAATTTGATACCACATTTTATGAGTATCATTCTTTTTATTCAATAATAAAATAAATTAATAAATGTGCCATATTTATGTCACCAACGTTTAACACTGATGTTGATGAAGAGTATAATAAAATTACATCAGTTATAGTCGGGGTTAACTACCTGATGACTGATGACAACGAATTTATCATTTGCCATTTGGCCATATTAACAGTTTCTTGGTTGTCTTGAAATATTCCCCAATTGCAATGCTTAGACTTGACAGTAAATGAAGGAAAATGAATACATTTTGTATTTTCATCTTAATACATACAATGAAACGAAAACTAACCTGATTGCTGTAAGAATTACTACATAACCGCAAGATCATTAATTTTCATTCTTCGCATTAAATCCCCACCAAAAACAAATCTACTATTTTTTATTCATCAAATACATTAATTGTATATAGTGGAAGCAGCTTGGTACTAAACAGCATAATATTGATGTTTCTTTCCACCGAAAATTTCAAGCAAGCATTTGTCTGCCTTCGGCTTTCATCGGTTGTTTCAGGAAGTGAATATGCCTTATTTTAATATTAAGGAGAGAGAGAGACGAATTTCTCCGATGTAAAAGCCGCTACTCGAAAACTTTCAAACTCATATTGTTTTCACTCATTTCTCGGCAAGAACAGTTCGCCTCATTTTTCTTACACAGAAAGAACATGCCTCCGATTAACTTAATTACTATGAGAAGTTAGTGAAACGCCGTGTTTATTTTCCTGTTTTTTTTTGAAGATGCTCCTCTTCCTCCTGCTTGTCGCAGGAATTTTTTGGGTCACATCCCTTGGCCTGATTTTTCTCTTCTTAAAACAGGTAATATTATACTAAATTGGTGCCTTGCATAGCAAAAGAAAACTAAACCTCTATTTTGCTTTGAATCCAACCATGCCAAATTCACGCATTATGACTTATTAGATTTACATATCGCAACATTCGGATTGCAATTATCTAAAAATCATTTTTATTATACACTACATCCATTGATACTTTAATGACTTTTATAGCAAATTAAAAAACGGAAAGCCCTTCAAAATGGTTCGGAGGAGGATCGTTTATCAGTTGGATTATTTCATCCTTTCTGTAACTCAGGCTCTGGTCAGGAGAGAGTGCTATGGTTAGCTTTGAAATGCCTTCAAACCAGGTAAATATGACAACACAGATATAAAACACATTCAACTACAGAAACACGACATGACATAAGATATTTGCAATATGCGTACCTAAATATTTCAAGTGGTTTATACCAATTGCACTTATAATTTTTAAACTAATGCTTCCTTAAATCAAATTCAATTAACAACATTTTTTCTTAATGCATCTTAGTGTCTCACAATCTTAACAATTTTTCTTTCATATTACAATCAAACTCCCCCCAATTGGCATTTTGGTAAAACAAATATAAAATATGAGACATTGTCAAGTCAAACCAATGCTACAAGTTTATTCCTTCTGACGTTAGAAAACTACCCGCATGTCAGCCATTATCACCTCACGTGTCACATACTTTCGATTTCACAAGTACATTTGATTATGGTATTGAAAAGGTTGTGAAAATCAACACTTACAATATGTAGTGATTCGGTCGGGTCGAAATTATTTGTCAAAAGAAGGTACATTAAGAAATGGAAAATTGGTTTGTATCTGTTTAGATATCCCGATTCCCAGTTCATCATATACACCGGAGATACGAATGCGTCGCCAGAAGAGATGTTCGCCAGCATTAAAGATCGTTTCAATATAATTCTTCCTGACCCAGTGGAATTAGTTTATTTACATAAGCGGAAATGGGTGGAGCCGAGTAATTATCGAGTCTTCACACTTCTGGGACAAAGTCTAGGTTCTATGTATTTAGGACTCGAGGCTCTGATGAAATTCGTTCCTGGTAAGTTCGAGAGTCGAAAATTTTATCAAAAAGGAAATGCTTTTGCTTCTCGGATTGCGTTTTATTGTCTTTTTTATTTCACCGTATTTCCTTTATTTCATTTTATGATGAACAGCAAGGGAAAACCTTTTTTTTTGTAAAAAGGGTGTTAAGATGTAGGTACATATGTATATATAAAGTTGACAGGGTGAAAAACAAAAGTAAACTGTGAAGAAGGGTCGAGCGAACGTGTGTAAGAGAGTCATTCAGAAATATAAACAGAGGTAGTAATTTAACATTTTAAAATTTTGTTTTATTGTAGATTTTACCATGTTGTCATTAGAGATTTTTAAGATTGTATGTCCCGAAAGTCGCCTTCACTATTTAAACAATTTCAGTTAACATTAACATGAATTTAAGAGAGGCAAGACAGTCTACAAAAATTAAAGTTTAAGACAGAGATGGGAAAGAAAAATAATGGTAGAATGTCATGAATTTATATGCTCTTTCGGTGCATAATATTCTTTTATGTACACCTATCCAATGGGAATCTCGTTGTAAAGGGTGTAATGCCCAAAATAACCTTGATTCTCTAACATCAGAATATTACTCTTTATTTTTCGAATCGTTTTATTTACTCTCTTTCTTGTCTTTTACAATGTAGTTTCTCCAAGTATTTCAATCACTGACATGACTTAATCTTATGCTCTTTGTCAATTTCAAGATGTGTTCATAGATACATCAGGGTACGCGTTCACGCTTCCACTGTTCAAGTATCTGGGTAACTGTCGGGTGGGATGCTATATTCACTGTCCAACAATCACTACAGATATGCTTCACCGAATGTCTTTATACCGATCAGAGCATCTGTATCTGCTTCCACAACTGAGGTCTCCGTCATCTAACAAGTTTATAGCGACTTACTTTCGCGTACTGTACAACAAGTTCTTTTCCGTTTTATACCGCTGGGCAGGGAAATCCAGCGACATTGTCATGGTCAACTCGAGTTGGACCGAGGAACAAATTCATCAGATTTGGCAGTGCCCTAGTAAAACGTACAAAGTGTTTCCACCTTGTGATGTAGAGGGTTTTAAATCAGTCTCACAGAAGGTGGACAAGGATGAGAATGATTATGTGAAGATGGTTTCAGTAGCTCCGTTTCGATCAGAAAAGGACCATCCACTTCAAATCCGTACAATGTACCAACTTCGAGAGATTCTACGAGAGAATGAATGGAACAAAATTAAATTGGTGATTGTTGGAAGCTGTCGGGATCAAGAAGATGCTGCCAGGGTACAGGATATGGAGGATTTATGCAAGCATTTGTCTGTCGAAGAAAATGTTCAATTTCGAGTCAGTATTTCATATGACGATTTAAAGCACGAGCTTAGTGACGCTGTGATTGGCATACACACCGCCTGGAATGAACAGTTCGGAATTGGTACGTATTAAAAGTCCTCATGTAGCCAATATTTATTAAACAAATGGTAGTAGTTAATCACATATAATGTGTAGTGTATGTAATCTTGGTCACAAAATACATGCAATATTTCTTTAAATACAATTTATCGCCAGAACTATCAATCCTACAAGGTGATCATTAGGTTCCTCATTATCGTTTTCGTGTTGCCCTCCAATTTAATAAATTAAAATGAATGAAATTAAACAGTATTGTGATAACTATGTAAATTGTGACCCCTAATGCACAGAAGCGACAGTAAATTTAGTCATTTTCAAATATTTCTTTATCCTGCAGGTGTGGTAGAAAGCATGGCAGCTGGTCTTATTATGGTGGCAAACCGATCGGGTGGGCCGTTAATGGATATCATAATGGAGTACGATGGGTCAAGAAATGGCTTTCTTGCAACCGATGAGAATGACTATGCGGAGGCAATACGAGGCATAATCTTAATGACTCCAGAATCTCGACAAGTTATCCGTGAACAAGCTATGGCATCCGTAGACAGGTTTTCAGAGCGACAATTTTCGAAGTCATTTCTAGAAGCAGTCGACTCTTTACTGCGTTGAACAAAACAGTGCATAAAAGTGAACAGAAGCCAGAATCATGGACATTGATTATTTTATAATGTAAACAACATAGATAGGAAATTCAAGCACTTCAATTAAGAGTTTCTTAAATCAACGGTTTCTCCCCATTAAGATCTTCCTATTAATAGCAATAACAAATTTCTGACATGTAGAATAAAAATTTATATCCTCTGCTATATGCAATAAAATGTTAAATTTTAAGAAAAAAGACGAAGGAAGCAATAATAAAAGAAACGTTTCAGTAAGAAAAATGGAAGAATGTTAAATTATTACTCTCCTGACATAAAATCACAACTTCTCCAGTAAATACATTTCTCTATCCACTTTGAAAACATGCAACGGTGCTGTCACATTCAGAAAAACACATTCGTAAAGTGTGACATTTGAACGCCAATTTGTCATTTGTATAATGAAAAAAATAAAAATACAGTTTTCTTTGCATTGCATTGGAACTAAAATGGTGTTGACATCGTACTTAATGTGTCCAGGCATATTAGGTACTGTTTGCAAAAGCTTATAGTCCGCTGTGTCTGAGAAAAGTTGTCTGAGGAATGAGGGCCTAACCGAAAGAATCAGATTAAGAATCACAATCGCTTTAAGTGCGCAGCATTAATAAAAATGATGTAGTACAAAAGATTCATTTGAAATTGTCGAATATATACTAATATAATAATAGAATTTAATAAACATTTGATAAAGAAAAAAATCTTTGTTTCATCAGAATTTCTGAATCAGAACAGAGGAGAGAAAGTTACCACCACCAATCAAAAGATGGTGGTATCTGCCTGTCGTTTCAACAACGAACAAGAGTCTTGTGATTCTCATCTCACTTTTATTTTCCTGAATTGAGACTGGTTATATAACGTTAGGCATTACTCTCAGTAAATTTCTTAGGTAATCTTTCTTTATTAGAGGTACTAAGTACCACCTTTGTCTGAGCAATTGTTTCTGGTAAGCTTTGTCAATTGGAAAGCTTGCGTGCGTGGAAAGTTCTTTTTCGTTTCATACCTTATGTGCCTTGTGCAGCCAATTCCATAATGGAATTTCCATTAATGAACCCTATCATCGTGTTCATTAAACTTCGTTTTTGTTTTTGCATATTTTGATTTTCAACATGAAACAAGAAGACACAATTGTAGGTGTATAGTATTCATGATAATCTTACAGTACCGTAACATACCTACTATCGTTTGGTTGACATTGACATAGGTAATACTTTGAACTTCTTACCTTTTGGACTTACTTTAGAATTACAAAAAAATTGACATTTGCCAAAACGCGGGTTTTGCTCTCTGGACCCGCAAGCCTTATTTTCAGCCAGGCCAGGTAAAAGTTACGTGTAGCGTGCAGCAGAATCTAAAAATAAGATTGTAATATGGCGGTTTACAAAATGAAATCAAACTTGACTGAGGTAGTTGCGGTATGATAGTAAAGAATAATGATTTAGCGGTTCTTAATGTCAGCTGTACAAGTTTTTGTCTTTAGAATTTAGGTACGTGTGTATCATGTTTAATAACTTGTTTCTTGTTTAGATTAAAAGAAATATCATTCCCCTTAGCTTTCTGTCTCGTTCTATCTCGAATCAAAAATGTCCTGCTTTATTTTTATCAATTACACCGATCAACATAGAAACAGAGATTGGTCTTGAAATGTTTAATTTCTATTTTCTACATAATTTTTAAATTATGCTGAACATGAATAGTCCTATGTCTGTAGCAGTTAAAATGTGATTGTGAAACACAATATAAGAGCATAGAATGTGCACACTATTAAAATATAATGTACTGCTTGCACATAGTGATAAAGGTAAATTAATTCAAAGTGGTCATTTAATACGATATGTTTGAAAGTTGCATTAAGAAGTCGTGCATGTTGTATGACAACAAAGAAAGGGTAACACTGATTACAGATGCAGACACTGCAGTGCTGGCACTGGATATCATTCCACTTTCTTCATCTTGCTTCCCACACTACCAGACGACTGTTTCATTTTTTAAATCTGAAAATTGTTGTCAACTGTCATATACAAATCGTATGAAAATGCCTTCTCAAGAGTCGTCTCTTCTCGCCTCTTCTCTTTCTTCATCCTCACCATCATCATCAACTGGAAACGAAAAGAAGATGCTGGTAGTATTTATATTTATGAGCAATTAAGAGAATTTCTGTAGAAGTTGCACAATATCAAGTCCATAGATCTTTCGGACAGCCAAAAGGTAAGCAAGAAGACTAGACTTGATTTACTTTGGTCGTACAATCACGGACAGTTTATTTTACGTATCTTATGTGTGCGATAAGAGAGAAACTTCGAGGCAAAGGCAAAGCACTGGTTTTTGACTTCAACATTTTCTGTGGGGTTTCGGTTCTTAAAAAATTAAAACTTTGTCTAGTTTTTGGTACCCTTTCACTGGCTTGTTTTCACGAAATCTTTACTGTGGGGGCTGCTGCTGGCTCGTATTGCAGTACTGCTACGATTTCCTTGTTCTGTTTGTCCATTCTTTGCATGCGGTATAAATTCCGTTCAAGATTTCAAGTTGTTCTCAACCCTTTCGCTTTGAGTTCACTGTAAACGAGAACAGTGAGAGCATTTTCAAAGAAAAAATTCCTTCCATGTGTCATGACAAATGTATGAAAGATGAGCCATTTACTTTGATATCACTGAGTGATAACTTGTAAAGCATAGGACATCTTTAAGTCATTGAAAGAGTATCCCAATGAAAAATGAAATGAACAAATATATGACATTTTCTATGCAGGCTTAAACTACTTGAATCTTTCCTATGTGTGCTGGGGTGAACCCGTTTCTATGTCCCGCGATACTATTCTCAGGTAAAAGGTAATAATAATATTACATGAATAAATAATTGAGATTACAATAAATCAGTAAGTCAGGCTGTAATATCATTTTGAAAGCCATATATCGGTGTAAAACAATATTACATTTGTTTCAATACACCTAATTTTGTATGCAAAGATGAAGGTCGGGCGAGTGTTTTGGGCTTACTCAAAAATAACGTAGGGACATGATGACGAATTGCTTCTTATCTTTAACTTGTCCTGTGTAGCCCTTTAATGTTTTCCCATAACTTTATTGTCTAACAGGTATCAAATAAATAATATTTCCAAGAATAGGATAGTTTTTAGATGCAGATATACCACTGTCGCGTTACTGCCTCTGCCACATTCTGCCGCTTTGTCTAAGGTGTTAGAGTTGGTTACACAATCACGATGCAAATATTGTTGTTGGGATGTTTACTCATATCATAATATGGAATTAGGAATGCATTTTCAATGTAATACCATTTTCTGTGTAATTTCAGCGGGGCTTAGAAAAATCTACTCCACCCGTTTGTTTTATACCTCCTTCCGTTTTTAATCATAATTCTTATTTTATATGAAAATCTCTTGAAACCTATCGGAGAATTTATGAGTTACAGTTCTTTTACTTTCATCAATAGAGCAACTTTAAAAAATATTATGAGAAGGTAGTTTCTGTTCTGATGTTTTTGCTGTTAAAGTGGTGAAAAGAATGAGGATGAGATATGTATAGGAAAGGGAAATTAAGCAACGAAAGAAAAGGGTTTCGAGAAGAAAATCTTCTTTTTTTCATTTCTTTACCTTCTAGGAACCAGAAATTTTAACAATCATTGCATACACTCTACAAACACGACAGCTACACACCAGGTAAGTAAATGAGCAAGAAAGACAAGTGAAGTTGATGTTTTATACACACGCAGCGAGTTTCTTCTTGAAGCTCATTTTCCACGAGTCACACTGAAACTGAAGGAGTGAGCAAGTGAGGGTAAAAAGACGAAAAATAAGAAGAGGGAGCAGAAAACACGTAAATTACAAAGTTGGAGTCTGTGTCAAAGCCAGCAGCAGGGAAGCTGAAAAGTTGCTTGATAACTTGGCCGTCGTCGTTGCCTTCTACATTTTACCCATTCCCATAAACAAAAAAAGCTATTCTGTTGTTGTTGTATAATAAAATTGGTATATCGTTTCCACTTGCTTAGTTGGCCGAGTCTTCAACGCCAATACCCCGCTATCCCTACAGAATAAAGCCAACTGAGAAAAATAAGTGAACTCGCAAGATTTACACGACTGCATCACATTATTATACTTGCCAGTTTTTTTGCTCCTCTTACCATCGACAATGAAAGGTAAAAAGATATTAGAAAATAAAGAGCTATGAATGTTTCTCCAATCGATCCTCCAAAGATAGAAAAAGTAACCATTTTCATACGCACACAAACTATAAACAATGTTTCATGTTTTTGTACTGTTTAATATTATTGGGAGACCAGCCAGAGTCAGCAACATAGCAATTGGCTGTGCCGAGCCAAAGCCAAACTAACAACATTAAAAGCCGGTATTAATATGTTGCGGATCGCCACAGAAGTGGTTAGAGTAATAATGTATGAAATACGAACATTGTATTATTAACAGGGTATAAGTGAAAAATACCTGCGCTTTTCTCTCTCTAAGCTTGCCAATAACACTGACTGCTGAGAACGCCTCACCTTTTTATAACTAATCCGATCTTTATAGCGAAAGCTGGGCGATTCGGTCGTGAAATACGATATGTGCAATGTGCACAGCATATTGAAAACCGTTTAACATAAGGACTGTGTAGTAAGCTCAGGCCTCGCTCTCCTCTGAATCTGTTACTGGAACACAGATAATAAAGAAAAGAAATAAGGAAGTAATCTCAACACACCAGCTTTTCATCTACCTGCCTCATTTTATATCATTTTTCATTGTAAGACAATGTCTTCAGGATTTCTGAGGAGTTGGAGAAAACGCGCTAGATGAGTCGATCCAAACTAAGCAGTTGCTGCCAACTGAAGCAAGTGACATGACGGAGTCTAGGATGTAATGTTTTAAAAGGCAGCAACATTGTGGATGCAGTTAAAAAAGATGCAGCTATGCATTTGAGCATGCGCATAGGTATAATATGGAAAATAATAATTTAATGGTAACTCTGGTGCGTTCACTGAGCGGCTCCTGCTACTGCACCGTGTGTATTCAAACATTATTTTAACATTAGTATATCTTTCTACTTGCTCATTTTCTTTCTCTTTTTTCTATTATTGCTACTTGGTTTTCTTGCAGACAAAATCGTATTTTCAAGAAAGGACAATTTACGCGTTCTTCAATTTTGTAAACGTAAGTAAACGAAAAGGGGAAATGTGCATAATGTATTTATTATATGAGTTCATAATAACGCTCTGCGTTTGAGATGGCAATGGGCAATAAGAAATAAGTGGTAAAGAAACGCTCAAGAAATAAGAACAAGTTTCTTCTTTATTCCCTCTTTCTCTCTCTTTACCAAATAAAAACTAAGCTGTTCTGGAGACGGCAACCTGTTGAGATTCCGAAACCATAATAATAAAACTCGTTCGCGCACAATGGTCAATGCATGTACGTATTTGGTCGTTTCTAATTTCATTACCTGACTAAAAGAGCAAAAAGAAAAGGAGAGAATTCAATACACTTTCTGTTCCTTTTTCTTGGATACGAAAAGATTTATCTGTTTAAATGTGATTCTCGCTGTCTTCGGTTTGGTTTGTATGCTAAAGCTGTACATGTAAGCATATTACCAGATCCACTACTCCGCTCTATGATACCTTTCAAGACTAAAGGCGTAACGTAGGTACAGATGTATGCTTTATATAAAAAGAGAAAAAAAAATAATTCGAATAAAGAGTGCAATGCAATCGTTTCATAGGAGAAAAGCAGGAATATTATTCATAGGCATCTATATATCTATTAATTTAAGAAGAAAAAAAGTTTTTTGTTATACCTCCAGCAGAGAAGTGTGGAACAGCATGCAGCATTTGAGAAAAAAACTGGTAGACGAGAGGAATGAAATGAAATAAAAAGAAGAAAGACAGGATCAGGGTAGGTTTTTGAATGGTTGTAAATACCAGAGGGTATCTTTTGGCAGCTAGAGTGAAGGGGGCTCACTGAAGAAGAGGTGGAGGTTAGCCACTGACTGCATACTTTTGTCATCAGTATGATTGGTTCATTAAGTCTGAACTCGTTGCCGTTCCTTCTACTTTAACTTGCTTTGCTTTCTTTTTCACTGCCACTTTTATGTAAGAACCTAGAACCTCAAATGGTATACTGTTTTTTATGTATCCCTCTATTCTAATTCCAACAAATACAAAATAAATCTCATCGTCTTCACAATCATTAAAGGCATTTCATTGCACTACAATCTTTAATTTACTACATATTTACTACTTAGGCTGTTTCCGATTTCATTCTATATCGTTATTGGGATATAAATGAAATAATAATAACGTGAGGCGTTTCGGTTTTGCAAACGCAAATCTTAAAGAGTCTAAAGGTACAACTTTATGACATTAAAAATGCCACTTGTTCATTAAACAATTTCTGTTCATCGTCACCTACATCTAACGAAAAAGTTTCGCAGATAACATTTTACACCAACCAGAATAATACTAATGTATAACAAAGGCTTGTATGAAGGAATAAAACACTATTGTAGGCATCAACGTAAACTTTGTTCCAGCAAAGCGTAAATATACTCGTAATATGTAGCTAGGAAGCTTCGTGGTCACAATTAAAAGTCACTGGTTAGTAACGTCGATACATTTCAACGAATGATAAGGAAAGTGTACCATACCGAAAATTGGTAACTTAGACATTTATGAGCAATAATGATTATTTGTGGTCCAAGATCAAGCTGCTCCAGGACTGTTCAGCTAGATGATGTTGAGCTATATACTTTACGAAATGTACTTAATTAAATCTGTGTAAGTCTCTTTGTTTGAAGCTCTGTTGTCATCTTACTTTGGTCGTTCTTGAAATCTGATTGTTATCTTTATCATGGTCATCTTACGAATGTTTATGATACTGTAGAGGAAAACGATAAGCTTGGCAACGATTATATCAACAATTTATAAAAGGTGAGGTGCTGAATGTATGAATGCAATGGCATTATGAAGAGTTGACCTCTGTAGCTATTTTAACACAGCAGAAACATATATAATCCATGAGTTCATTTTATATCCATAATGTTATTATCCATCGGTTATATCAACTTTTGATGCAGCGGTATCTGGTCTCGTCCATGACAAGTAATATAACTTCGCTTACTACAACGGAGAGAAGTAAGCAACAATGCAACGTGCTCTGCTACAATTACTTCACGAAGAACTTACCTTCCTACGTGTTGGTTTTCTCGGCGAGATGACCAAGACGGGACTGTCTTTATAAACGTGGACTACCAAAGACGTGTACCGTGTACCTACTCAAATTTTAGTGCACAAGTGAGCATTCTCAGGTATAGAATTGAAAATACAATGTTTAGTCCTGCATTTTGACAACACCATAAACTACTGAGAAAAGAGAGAGAGAAGCGTTGGAAAAAGGAAAGAATATCCAAACAAACTTTAGACAGCATGAAATATTTTTCTGACTCTTTTTCAGAATTCTGTATTGCTTCGTATAGGGACTTTTATTACATTGTTATTAAGTACTTTATATTGTATGTATTAAGTAGGACGTTCACTGGGAACTGGTGTGTGAATCATGCTCGTCTCTGGAATGTAACATAATACCATTCTCCAGGTTGATCACAAGTAGAAAAAAGTAACTTTCTTGTTCTCTAAAGCTCACCCAACCAATAAAATGCATACCGAAGTGACTCGACGAGATTAGCCTTGCTCAAACACAAGCTCTCTTTTAATTAGCTAATATGTAGTTTGACAATTAGATTATGGTGATTTATTAGACTCATTTTTTCAGGTCATTTAATTAATTAAAAGAAAAAGCTTGTGCATGTTATGATTTTTTTCTTGTCTTTTACAATGTATGTGTAGCTGCATCACACATTTTTTTAAACGCTAGGGTACGAGTTTTACTCATTGTTGAAGGTGTGCAGGCATTTCGATTTATAGTAAACATAGGAGCAGAGCTGAGGTCTGAGGTGTACGAAAGAAAGCAAGGATGTAATGCAGGCATAAATATATTTGATTAACAATAACAATCCTACGACCGTTGTGGACATTCGACATCATCTTGCTGATGCGATCTCGCAGAAACTCCTCCTTACCATTACCGTATAGATACTCAATTTAAGGAATGCATCCCTGTCTTTTGTAATATGATCAGTTCCTTATTGTACATCATTTAAATAATAAATAAACGAACATTCTGAAATTTATACTTACTTGTTTGGTCGCAAGTGTGGAGTGTGTACACTTTATCATACAATCAAATTGCATAAGTACACACTTTAAATGGAGGGTTAGAAAATAAGCTTGTATGCTTTTGAATGAATTTTGTTGTTAAAATGGTTTGAATTTCTACTTATGATACCTACGGAGTAGATTCGTGTCGAGATTCAGTACGCAACGATTTTGTATATAGTTTGATGTTTAAATCAGGCAATTTCAAATAGTACACTAATAAATTCACGTGCTTTATTTTAAGGAATGTTATTATAGCAGGCTGGTTTCTAGATCATCATAACATTATTTTACTTGCCTATTTCCAAGTAAAACATTGTAAAAATAAATACGTTAAAATGTGGACAAAGAAAGTTATGTGTTGTCTGTTTAAAGAAAATCATACGTCATTTTAATACGATTAATTTAATTGTGCAAAATGGATTTGGGTTGAGAGAGCGTAAACTAACTTAGAAGCATGAAATTATACTGGAAAGGTAGACTTTGCAAACAATGATGGAGCAAAATATCGAAACCTCAGTAGAATACTTCAAATAACAAATTCAAAAACCAAAGTTCTAGGTATTTGCGTACTCCAATTACAGAAATATATATTCAGGACATGCCATCACATTGGATATTTTTTTAATGGTCGCAGTAGTAATTTTGTTCCCAATGCCAAATATAATAACTGTAACTGTTGGTATATTGCTCTATAGTAAGAAATTCGTATTGTTTAAGATTTCAAAACTACGTATCTAATTACCGTGCGCAATGCAGCCTGCCCTTTCAGTGTAAGGATAAACCCTTTTGTTTCTTGAAATTTCTTTCCTGTTCATAAAATTTGCAACATTTATTTATTTCAAAGCGACGTCAAATATCGAAAGAACAACTGTTTTCCAATATTGTAAATTTAAAGATTTCGACCTGCCATAACAATAATTAATGGTTGTTACGTATCTATGTACCATTATTCAAATACGAAGCGTGTGATCAATTTTGAATCTAACTACAAATTATTTTCATAACGTGTGTGTGTACTTTCTCTTCAGCGTTTTAAAGGACCGTGCGCAGCGCAATTAAGATTTGCGGGTTGCATTTACGGTACTCCTATTCTCTGAAGGATTGCTTACAATTTATTATTAATTTTATTATTACGAATTTGCCTAGTCAAGTCAATGAAAGTGAACTACGGACTACTATATACGGAGTCCGACAGTCAGTCAAATCAAATCTGTGATGATAACTGGCAGGGAATCATCATGAGACAAACGACGTCGTCGCTTGTATCTGCCACAACATCAACCACTCACAACAGTTGCTTTACCAAAACATCAAAACGCATAAGAGTTGACATGTTAAAGTGGGTAGAAGAATACTCTCGACTTTACAAACTTATTTACAATTTTTAAAAATTACATAAGTCAAACGACTGCAGGATGATATTTTGAAAAACGAGTGTCCAAGCCTTTTTTGCCTTGCAATGTCGATGAACACCCTTTATTCACAAAATGTACGAATATTTGTGAAGTACAAACACAAATAATTGGAACTAGTCTTGCATACTCAAGCACTTTGTACAGTGAAGTTTCACACAGAAAAGAATAAAAGTACATTAAATATGACTAATAACAATGCATAATCTGATTGCTTGTGTCTTGTTAAAATGAAAATTGTAAGAGAAATGTGGTTGCTTTTTCCCTCTTTGTGCAAGTACGTAGTTAAACACAGTCACAAACCATTGAATATGTAATAGCAAATAATAATAATAAATACAATATTAATATTATTAAACAACTACTACTTCACATCTGTCGTTTTCTCTTATGTGTGTGCACCTAGCTGGCCTGGCCGCGGCCACCGTATAAGCGAGTCACCTGAGGAATGATAATTGAAAGCGTATTATAATAGGAGGAAGGAACGAGAAAAATAATAAATGTAAGTGCCATTATATTTCAACAGTGCAGAACTGGAGTCAACGCCGATCATCTTATGAGCAGTCGTCATTATGCTCTTTATTTTTTGGCTGCTGATCACCATACTTCTCATTTATTGCAATCATGATCAGAGTGACAACCAGTACTGAACCGTTCGTAAGCAAAATGCTTTCTTCGCCATATAACAGCACGGCTTAATATTATCATCAGTCAGCATCAAACATTTTCTCAGTCACACAGTTGAGTTTGATTAGACCAAAGAAGAACCACAGCTTCAGTTTAAACCTTAACTCCATACGAGAACTAAGCATTCAATGCAGGGCAAAATCATTAGGAAAACGAAAAAACGTCTTCTTGTCATTTTAACTGAGAGGTCTTAAGTTTTTAGTTTGTTGCCGAAAAATTACCTAAGTATTTAAATGGAAGAATGATGAAGTACGTTGATTGTTGGCAATGTCAGCTATACTGTATTTATTTATGATTCCACAAGAACAGCATAATATGCAACAATGCAGTAGTTTGATACTTGGGCTTTTGGATTTATTTGCCCTGTTTGGAATTCTGCAACAACCTGTTGAGTCTCCAAAACTCAATGTACATAGGAATAGACGCGTATTATTAATTCAATAGATATACAGATACCAATCGTCCGGGTACGGTATATTATGCAAATAATTTAGAGGGCTTGCGAGAAAAAAACGAATGGCATCTTCGAATATAATATTTTACAGATATATTACTAGATTCTGCTACTTTACTATTTTATAACGTGAGTTTTTATGTAATAATATATCAAATATGCTGCGTGGTGTCGTAAAAGGAATTGCTCAGATCAATTGTGGTTTTGCTGAAAACATTAAGTGACATAATTTGTATTAGATGCATGCCAAATAAATCACATGTATGATCTATCACCATAACATATCATCATGTATGATTATTTGGATAGAATAAACTTTCTTTCAATTTTCTTAGATTTCAATTGAAGCGATAGAAAATACAAATGCTGCCAGAAGCACGGTAGACGCAGACAATTTTCCACGCATAAGCATTCTCAACTTAGCAGCGCATTTTTGGTATTTTTACTCAACAATGCTATTGTTCCTCTAAGAGAAGAACTTATTGCTATCCTACTTTGCCCCGTTATTTTGTCTATTTCGTAAGTCAGTGACTTAACTGCTTCCCATGAACATGATTTTTGTTTTTGAGAAAATATTATTTTGCATTCAAAACTATTAGCCCACATTGAATTTTTTCATCGAGGCCCATACTTCCGTGTTTTGTAAAACTGCATTCTATCTGGAGCATCATAACATTAACATTTCCACAAAGTATTCAAGGTAAAATGGAAATGTTATGTAATGATATTGTTATAAACGAGACGCTGAGATTGAATATTGTCTTCAATGCTAAGAAAGATGATGTGATTACTGCGATACCTTACTCTCTCGATAAAGCTTAGATTGGTGCCCCTTCTTAGATTGAGAATACCTGGAACACCGAAGGACGCATTTGGATCATTCAATGTGCATCATCGTTCCTTCGATACGCAATGTTCCGTCATGGCACGATCGTGATCCCCTGGCCGCTTTTGTATCCCTATAAACGCCTACCTGCGTAGCATCATTTATAAACGTATACATGCACAAATATCCATAATATCCTTATATATTGGATTTTCGCCCGACAAAAATGCCTTATAGGCCCTGCATACCAATAATGCCATGCAATCGCAATCTAAACTACAATGTTGCTATAATGGAGCAACGACGAAACATTTATCTCACACACTTTCATACCGAAGGACTACGGACTCTGAATTTTGAATCCTTTTTCTTTTACTTGGTCTTGCTGCTGAATTGGTTTGGCTGTCTACTTGTTAAACAGGAGGAGGAATTAATAAAGTTAAAAGATTATCTACCTTTTCCATCGACCATATTTTTTGTACATGAAAACATAGTCAGGATTTGAGTAGTACGCAGGTACCTTACAACAACAAAACAACGTAACAAGTTCTCAAAAATATAAACTTCATTCTCTTTCAAATGAAGCATGCTTCATTTTATTAGAGACTTTTACACGACGTACGGCGATATGTTGAGCGAGCAGAGCTAAAATTGAGAGTCAAGCTGAGGTAATGGTAAAAAGGAGAAGTAGAAAGAAGAATCGTCGTCTTCAAAGAATGAAAATGATGATGATGAGGAAGGAATGGCATGACAGCGTGTAGCTTCGTAGGAGATGTGGCAGTGAAAAAACCAGAAAAGGGAAAATGAGAAGTTGGAGAAACGATGAAGAGAATAAGAGGAGAGCGAGGAAAAGAGTTGCGTTGCTGCAGCACTTTCAAGTTTTGTTTGTGTGAGTGAATAAAGTGAAGATTTTGGAGTTGACGACGATGACGATGATCAGACAACAATCCGACAACAATACAAGTGCTACTAGCAATGAAGTATTACTTGGACGAAGAATACGCAGGGCATTCTGATGAACAAAACATTCATGCCATCATCCTCTGATAATGTGCATGTTGCTTGCTCCTATAACTTATAACAAAATGATTCTCTACTCCGTTCCGTGCATCCATGAATATTATTGAGGTGTTGTTAGGTAAGTCTCATAAGAACATAATATCATCATCCTACCTGCTCACCACGCACACATACCTTCATGTGTCTTTTTTCTCGAGTCGCTCTGGCATTTAGGGCTTTTTAAGATTATTACCTTTTTCAACAATCCTTTAAACTAGCTAAAATCTCGACATACCAATTCAGTTTACAGCAAGAGCCCAAAGAAATACAAAGGAAGGGGCTGTCTATGATGGATTTCACTATGAAAATACTTTAGCATGTCATAAGAAACAAACTGTCAATTCGACGCTTGCAAGCTTAAAAGTTTTTTCCTTTTTCATACCTCTGCGTTTGTGTGTGCTTGTGTTTGCGTTATGGAAAATTACGTATTTCTGAAAATCTAATTATAATTATTTGTTTGGGAATACCAAATATTTTTAGATGTTCAAGAATTGTTAAAATAAGTTAAGTAGGTGGGTTTATTTCGGCCGGATTAAAAAAGTGAGGGGATAAAATCTGAAAACATGTTCGCCCCGGAAAAAAATTGTTTCTCTGTGCGTGTGAATGATATAACATATTAAAATAAATTACTCGTTCCATAAAATAATGGAACAATTTCATCGCTTTGTAATTTGTAATTCTGCATAAATCAAACCCGACTAAATAATTCGTTTGAACCATCACACCCTCTAAATGTGTTTCACCTACACAGTGTCATAGCTAATCACATTACGTTTTACTATTGAAACATTGATCGGCGTGTCTCTCTAATCTTGATTTAGTTTTCTTTTATCTTCATTCCAGTGCAATTTTACGATCTCTTGATAACGCGTGTCGTGTGGGTGACACAAAGAAAAGTGTCTTTCCTATTAGACATACATAATAATATTATGTACCTCTTGAAACTGAAAATGTGCAAGCATTTTATACTCTCTCTCTAAACATTCACTAATTGAAGACTTTTGTTTGCCAAATTGGTAACGTATATTTTGTAAATCGTTGCCACTCATGTTTAAGTATGTGTTAAATTGTATGTTACGTTACCGGGTTCTCTATTATAATCAAATTTAATGGATGGTTAAGGAAGCATGAAAAGTGTTTTCACTCTTGCGAAACAACTCAATCTTCGTGAGTGTGTGGCTGTGCAAAGTCAGTAGCTCCATGGCTACAACGCAACGTCTAATATTTCATGCGCTCTTCTTTCATGGACAAAAAAGGCAACAAAGGAGCATAAAGCAAGACTAGCGGAGCGGAACAATGTTTGCGGATTTATATCATTTATGAAGTGTTTCTAACAGTGGCAGTGCGTTTAACGGTGTTACAGTGAGTGAATTTCATGTGTGAAAAGTTAATCACTTGTTCATGTTAGTGCATGTTCTCCGATTGTGTAATGAAGCACGATAGTGAAGTGAACTTGTAAAATAATCGCTTTAATGTAGCTACTTGTATTTTTAGTGTTATCTCGTGAGCATTTCATATGCAAGTTATTTCATACGGTGGTTTAAACAAGATTACTGATCAATGTCAATAACTAAATATGAGGAACAGACATACCAAGAAGAAGCGAGGATGAGACGGGTCTCGAGAAACCAAGGATATTTTTATCAATTAATCTGGCTAAAGAAAATTCATCCGCATCAGTAAAACCTAGTGCTAGAGAATTTTGTTGTGGATAAAAAGTTTTGAACAAAATTATCTGTGGATGATGCATCATGTAAAGCTTGAAGAATTTACCTACTCAATGAAACTCGTCGACATTAAAAGTCTCTCTACAAGTTGCAAGACGGAAGCAACAGTTCGGAGGAACGGGAACGTCATCACGACGTGGTCAGGGGCAACGGAAGGATTGCTCCTGTAAAATCACACTTACAGAAGAAAACGAAAAGTTCCAAGACGGAGGGAAGAGGGAGAATGATGATTCACCGTTGTTGGCTCAGTCGTCTCTCAGTTGCTTCTTCAGTCTATGCGATAATTCTGATCATTTCGGTCTGCGCGACAGGGAGAGTTGATGGTATTAACAATGCAATCAACAAAGACCGTCTCACGCGTCGAACCTCATCCGCCCGAAATGTTGACATGCGGGTGGAATTTGAGGTGGAGGAGGGTCTTCCAGCAGGCACCTTCGTCGGACGGATTCCCACAAGGCCGGGTTACACTTACCGGTTCAATGAAAATGTTGACAAATTTGTGTTGAATGGCACCACTGGGGAAATCCGAACATCCAAGGAGATTGACAGGGAGGCTCTGGCCAACGACAGATTTGACCTGGTCATCCTCTCCAGCCAACCGACCTACCCGATCGAAGTGCGTATTGTGATCAAAGATAGGAATGATCATGCTCCGGTGTTTCCTGAGCCAGAAATAAGCGTATCCTTCCCAGAAAGTGCCACTGCTGGGACACGAGTATTTCTCGATACTGCGGAAGATCCGGACAGCGGTGAGAACGGCGTGACAACGGACTATAAAATTTGTGACGGAAATGAAGATGAGCATTTTCGAATCGTTGTCACCACAAACCCTAGTGGGGAAGCTCCGTTTCTTCACTTGGAAACTACGGGGAAATTAGACAGGGAAACGAAATCATCTTACAAATTGAATATTTCCGCACAGGATGGTGGCAATCCTCCAAAGCAAGGATTTGTCATTGTAAATGTGTCCGTCAATGACGTGAATGATTTCCAACCCGTTTTTAGTCACAGTCAGTACTCTGTGTCATTAAATGAGAGCCTCCCCGTGGGCACCTTTGTCCTCCAAGTGACCGCCACAGATAATGACGAAGGAATGAACGCAAAGATCACGTACTACCTATCAGAAACAGAAGCCCAGTTTGCAATCGACCCAGAAACTGGCGTGATCACCACAGCTCAACAACTAAACTGCCAGCAGAATTGTCCTCAGGGTCAACAGCGTAATTGTCCGAAGAGTTGTGTGTTCACCGTATTTGCCAGAGATCACGGGATTCCTCGGCAAGACGGGAGGACGTACGTTACTGTCAATCTGATCGAGTCTAACCACGCTCCTGTCATCAAGTTCCGTTACTTTCCACCCACGGCGAGCACAGCGAATGTGCTAGAGACTGCCACGAATGGGAGTGTAGTGTCTGCGATTTCTGTGGTCGATCTAGATGAAGGTCCAAATGGGGAGACGACCGTCGAAATTGTTTCCGGCAATGAAATGCAGCATTTTCGATTGGAGTCCACACCCTCTTTTCAACTGATGTAAGTGTCATCTTGTTTTCTTCAACAACAAAACTTTATTCGAAAAATTGTGCTTATCAAGATTTTATTTATTAGTAACACTTCACAAAAACTCTAATACAGGGTGAAGTACAATTAATGCGAATAATAGATACATGACAAAATGTTATGCTTTATATTGCCGAATTATAACGGATCTATCAATAGACAACACACTGCCGTCGCTTTCGAGAAGTTTACACTTGAATTCCGCTAGTTGACGACGAATACTAATTTCGCTAATCGTTTTTTCCTGAACCAATCGAATGTCGTTTGATAACTTGAGAGCTGATTTAGCTTCATTAAGTTCAGCTTGCAATCTTGCAAACGTAAAATTTGCTTGTCCTTTTCCTTCACGACATTTACAGAAACATTTTGAAGACTTGATGAGGATGGTTGAATGTTGTCACGCATATTATGAAATGCTTCATTTAAAGGAAAAAGATTCGCAGCTACATTTGGATCGTAAGAGTCGTTGGGTTCTTTGTTAATAGAAGAGAAAGCAGTTTCATTGACATTGAATTGAATTCCAACTTCCTTAGCTAACTCGAAGGGGTTGTGCATTACTGGATTTTTCGTTTCATCGGCATCAACAGGTAAATCATAGGGTGAGTCAGGGGTTGTAATCCAACCTTCGATGTGTAGTCCTACACGGTCACGATTTCCAAAATTTGAATGGTTTCCCACGAACAGTATTGCTTACAGGATCTACATAATCACATTCAAACCTTTTTTGCTAGACATTTTGATAGCCGAGATTTTAAAAGCTAGAAATGAACACAATTTCTTACTGATTGATAAACCAACAAATCACAAGCTAAATCACATTTGCAAAAGTTGGAGGTTCTTTTTTTTGTCATGTGTTAATCACTTGTCAAGTCATACGCACGCGGCGTTTTGCTGCTACTGGCCCAGTTAGTACTGGACATTCTTTGCAAGAGGAGTAAAATAAAACTTTTTTGTTTGATCCGTAGTCGCACGAATGCAGTGTTCGATCGAGAAAAGATTCCTACCTACAATTTGACAATCACTGCAATTGACAATGGAGTCCCGCCTTGCAGTTCGACAGCCTACCTCATAATTGAAGTGAATGATAACAAAGATGCCGAGATCTCGTTCGCCAAAACAGAATACTCTGCGGTACTCCGCGAAACAGTGCCGGTTGGCTCTTACGTGGCCAGCATAACAGCCACAGACGAACCTGTCGCGAGCAAGTCTCAAGTGATCTACTCGATCGTCTCAGGAAATGAGAAAATGTGGTTTCACATTGATCCCAACAGTGGTCTACTCACGACAAGAGCTCCATTGGACAGGGAACAGCAAGGCACCGTCCGTCTCAAAATTTCTGCGAGGGATGGTGGACCCTACCCCAAGTGGGCCCACGCACAGATCAAAATCACACTCTTGGATGAAAATGACGAGCAACCGCAGTTTACCCAAGAGAAGATTCAAGTAACCCTTTCGGAGGATGTCGCACCAGGCACGTTGATCACAACTCTCTCTGCTACTGACCACGACCAAGGAACGAATGGCTCTGTTATCTACTCCATTAGTGCGCTCACACATCTTAAATACCCAGACTTGTTTCACATAGACTCCAGCTCAGGGAAACTGTCAAATACAGGTCGCTTCGACAGAGAAACCAGGGCCCATTATCAGCTTCAAGTGATTGCCAAAGATCAAGGCACTCCGGCTCTCTCCTCCACTGCCTTGGTTGATCTTACGATTTCTGACGTAAACGATAACGAAGCCAAGTTTTATCCTCTGGAGTACTTCATAACCGCCACAGAAGAGACCCCAGTGGGAACCGTCATTGGAAGAGTGATAGCTCATGATCCTGATGAAGGGGACAATGCAGTGATTAGATATAAACTGGAGCCACCATCGACTCCTTTCTTTGCAGTGCAAGAGAATACCGGTAAGATAGTACTGAAAGCAAGTCTCCTGAAGGTTAAAACAAAGCAGTTCCACATCCAAGTATCTGCAATGGGAAATGATGGGAGAAAAAGTCAGGAAAACGCTGCTGTGGAGATTTTAGTGGAATCGACTGGCTCAAATCGCTTGAAATGTGCTAAAGATACACACTCCTTTTCAATCTTGGAAGACCGTGGAGGCAAAGCTGTGCCATTGGGAGGATCACCACCGCCACTGGCGGAGCAGCGAAGTGTTGGTAAAATTGAATTAGATTCTCGGACGAGCAACATTTCGCCTGTGAGCAACATCAGGTACACAATAATTGACGGAGATCCTCACGGGATATTTGCAATTGAGGACACCTCGGGCCTAATCAAAGCAGTTAAACAAGTGGACCGGGAGCTCGAGAGCCTGTACACTCTTACCATTCTTGCTCGCAAGGGATTATCACATGGAACTTGTTTCGCTGAGATTCGTGTGCTCGATTTGAATGACGAAACTCCAGGCTACTGGGATCTAAATCAATTGGACACAAGTACAGATGCAAATGCTCCAATTGGTCATGAAGTGCTTGTGGTAAAAGCTGTTGATAAGGATGAAGGTCGGAACGCTCAGATCATCTACAGCTTGTCGCGTAATCCCGATGAAACATTTCAGATCAATTCTACTAATGGATTGATCTCATTGCACAAGTCCCTCCGACAAACTGATCTCAGCTACGTTGACCTGGAAGTAACGGCTTCTGACAATGGCACAGAGCCACTTTCCTCCAAGCAAAGCATTCATATTCGCATCAACCCTGTCAATGAGCATACGCCGGTGTTTGAGCATTCCTCGTATGAGACCTCGCTGCCTGAAACTACTCCCGTTAATACAAGATTCTTCATCTTGCAAGCCACTGATAAGGACACAGGTGTCAACTCTCAACTGACATTTGAGATTGTGCAAGGAAATGGAGCCAGCAAGTTTGGGGTATTCCCCGATGGTGCACTATACGTCAGATCAAGACTTGACAGAGAAGATCAAGATTACTATTCTCTCATTGTTCAAGTCACTGACCAAGGCACACCACAACGGTCTTCGCTCGCCTCCGTCGTCATTCATGTTATCGATGAGAACGACCAAGCGCCCAAATTCACCAACTCCACGTTTACATTCAGCATACCTGAAAATGAAGCAGCTGGCACCTACGTCGGCAAAGTGACTGCCACAGATGGTGACATTGGGAGAAACGCCGAGTTGACCTATTCAATCGTGCCTCAGCAGAACCAAAAACACTTCACAATTGACTCCAAAAATGGTTTTATCAAAACACAAAAGGCATTTGATCGCGAGAAGCTTTTACAAACGACAGGACAAGCTTTCATCAATTTGGACGTTATGGTGCAAGACAACGGGAACGGAGTTAGATTGAAAGACAAAGCTCAAGTTGTTGTTCACATTACAGATGTAAACGACGAGACGCCAAAGTTCCTCAAGAACGCGTACAATGCACAGATCTCGGAGGATGCGGCTGTTGGCTCACAAGTGATTCGAGTAACTGCGTCAGACATTGATGAAGACTTGAACGGAGATATTATCTACTACATCAAAGAGGGAAACGAAGGGGATGCTTTTAAGGTGGACATGACTACGGGTCAAATCACTCTTGAAAAACTGTTGGACAGAGAGAAGAGAGACCACTACAATTTGCAGATTGTGGCACAAGATATGGCGGAAAAGCATTCTCTCAGCTCATCAGCCTCAGTCACAATTGAGGTTTTGGATGTTAATGACTGCACTCCAACATTCTTGCCAACATTCACAAAGTAAGCTACCTAATCTGCAAATCCATTATTTTCACGTTCTTTGATTAGTCATTTTTTAAACTGCAAGCCACTCAAATCCTTAATTTTTTTTCAAAGCTACAAAGTGGTATACTAAAAATTTAAAATGCTTCATGAACTTGCGACATAAATGGAAACAATAGGGGATTAGTGTGCAGCTTCGCTGTAATATTAAAAATTTTAATGAAGCCTCAGAACTGGAGGGGGTTACATAATGACAATTGCAATTAAGTCATCTTCATTCCTAGCTTTTTTTTCTTCATGCATAGTTTTTCAATGTACTGAATGATAATCTCTTAATTCATCAAACTTACATCACAGTTGCAAAACAAAAAAAGAAAGAAAATAATTCGCATAGCTTTTAATACTACTAGACATAATTTTGCGTTTTGTATTAGTGTTTGTAATATGCAAAAACATTTTTGAAATTTTTAGGCTCTCTGAAAAGGGTTCACTGAACCAGACGGCCGAAATAATTAATTCATTGGCTGGAATGGCGGTGGTTGAGATTACTCCGGTGAACACAGAGTTGGCAAAATTTCAAGCTACGGATTGTGACATCGGAGTAAATCAACATATCTCCTTCTCGATCACCGGAGGGAATCGTCACGAGACATTCCTGATGAATGCACAAACAGGCTCTCTTCACCTCAATAACAAGCTTGACTTTGAGAAATACACGAGTTATTCATTAAACGTCACATCGAGTGATGCCGGCAATCCGAGACTGTCCTCATCCATCACTTTCACAGTCAAAGTGAGTGATTACAATGACAACGCACCTGTATTTCCCTCGACCTCCATTGTTCGCCAAATTCAGGAGGGAATCCCTCTCAAAACCCCGATCGTCACCGTGTCCGCAGAGGACCCAGACTCGGGAATGAATGGAAAGGTGAAGTACTCGATCAAGGAGCAAGATCCACCCGGAACTCACTTCGGAATTGATACAGATCTCGGCGTTATTCATACTCTGAAAGGTATCGACAGAGAGTTTGCTGACACCTTCCGACTCACCGTTGTTGCTGTTGACCAAGCGATGCCAGAGTCCCTGAGATTATCTTCCGAGAAACTTGTCACCGTCATTGTTGAGGATATCAATGACAACGAGCCCAAGTAAGTAATAAATATTTTATTCAACAGCGACTTCAACTTTCTTCTCCTCTTCATTTCTTTATAAATGATAATACGGTGAAATTGTGCTGATTCTCATCTTCATCATGCAACCAACTAGTTTTGTCTCAGAGCAGAAGACAGAGTCGAGCTAGCTGTAATTATCTTGCTGATAGGCATATCACCCATAATATGCATAAAAACGTTACAACATTCTCTACACATGCGGAAAAAAATTACCGAACACATGCACACACGTACGTTGTTCTCCACACACACACACAATCGTTATTTAAGGTGGACGCTGGCTGCATTATTTCATTACATTGCTCTTTATTATCATCTTCATTGCACAATAGCTGAACAGAAAAGAGAAGACGGGGAGCCGAACAAGCAAATGAGAGACAGAAAGTAAAAGAGTAAAAGAGTTAGTTGACTGACTTGGGTTTTGAAAACCAAACTTTTCTCTAATCAAGTCAGTTTTCACAACAAAAGCACAGAGAAGAAAGAGAACAGACAGATAATACTTCTTATATCGTACATCCCTGCGTACAACCATGTCAAGCACATACCAATCTAGTACCGAAATCATTATTCTCTTTCTTCTTGTTCATCTCTCTCTCTCTAAAACATCAAAAATGAGCAACTTTGATACGGACGCTGCAAAAAAGGAACAAGTTGCTAGTAGTAACCTGTACAATGAGTAATGCGCCAAAAGGTGCCTGCTTAATTTTACTTACACACACTGCGGTTTTTTTCTTTCTATCAACATGTTTGTCCGTATGCAGCATACCTGCAGGACAATAGTGGAGAGAGAGAAAGAGAGAAAAGAGCATTTCATTGGTAGGAGTTGAATTGTTGTTGTAGACTTTGAAAACAGCTCAAGAGAATTTTTATATTCACTTCGGGAGATGAGCAGAAGCAGATGCATTCATATTTATCTGGCGATCATCATGACCACATCAAAAGAATATGTTTTATTCTCCTATCCTCTGAGGTAAGATCAGAGCGAGTTTTCATTTAATTCTTGTCTTGAGTCTTGACGATGATGTGGACAGTCCTCCGTGCCGGTATCAATCCTGAATCAGTATCAGTTTTATAAATGCGATTCCGATTCCTATTTATTCATCGGAATCGCATTTATAAAACTGATGTATTAGCTAATGGTTATCTAAGTGTATCTCTCAGCGATATGTATACCATGTGGAATGTGCATATTTTATAAAATAAAATAACATAAAGCATGAGCATATTACAATAAATAATTCTTCTTTCTTGAAGGCGAAAGAACTTGTATTCTTGTATGCTATGAGAATCGTGATGATGATGATGAATAACGATAATGTGAGGATGAACTTATCTTCAAGTAAATGTTTTAAATGTTTCAGACGGAAAAAAACTCCTCTTTTCTGCAATACGGAACTATTTTATTTCGTCGCATAAACAATAAAATGTAATACTGAACTATTTTGGTGTTATTTAAACCACTTATTTTGGGGTGGTTTGTTGGTGCGTAACATAATACATAAAACGACACAATATGATACAATGAATAAGGTTTTCTCACTTTGTTGAAAATTGAATATTGTTTTCATAATGTTACTGAGCTATAGTAAATACGTTTTTTACGGGTGTAATCGAGTAAACTACCTTTAGATTAGAAAAGCAAAATTTAAAAAAAACCTTATTAAACTTTTTTAAATACAAATTTGGGAGGAATTGGTTTTCATGAGAAATATGTAGCTCATGGCGTTGGTAGCAAAGCACTGCTATTTAGATTTATTTTGCGTTGTCAGAAAAATAAAATTAAAAAGTTACTTGGTTGGTGGATTGGCGATAGGGACCGGAATTGACTAAACCGTGGCATTGCTCATAACTAGTTAGGCAGGAAATCTCACCATTTGATAAAGGCAGATTTGTTACGCATTTGTTGAGTCTAAAGGGCTATAAATTCCTCGACTACTCTTTCACGGCTTTGCTAAATGCTACTGCTTGACATGGTCATAAGTAGTCAGCGTCAGGCAATAGCAGAGGAATGTACATCAAAACATGATTTTTAAACGAAAGAGAAACAATAAAATGCACAACAACGTAATAATAAATAGACGGAGCAAGATAAGGTGCAAAAGTAGTACCTACCCAAGACTTTTTTTTGCTGTTTTGTCTTGAAATTATAATGCAGCCGTTCTACTTGCAAGGAAAAAATTGTCAATTTATTTACTCGTCATCATCTATTGCTAATAGAAAATATTCAGGCAAGCATTTATTTAGATTCTAAATTGTTGTTTCGATCACGTTTACATTTATCAGAGAAAATGGGTAACTTATAAATAGCTGGATGCATCTGATAAAGCTTGTTTTTGGCACTAGCACTATGTTTTTGCAAATGTTTAATGAGGCCGTTACTGGCTTTTCATCTTGGTTATCATAATTAAAACATAAGTTGCATCTTCCATCGATATGAATATTTGCTTTGGTCTTTTTTTTAATTTTGTACTGTTTTTCTGTTACCTTCAGGTTTGTGTGTATGAATGCGGCCGTACTCTACAAAAATTCACCTGGAGCAACCGAAATTACGAAAGTGCTCGCGACAGATTTAGATTCGGAGTCTAACGGCGCAGTGACGTACGACTTGGTGAGCGGCGACAATGGAATGTTCAAGTTGGAGAGGAACACGGGTTCACTTTTCCTTATTCGTACAGCAGTGGAGTTGCAGCCACGCTACCAACTCACAGTTCGAGCAACGGACGAAGCAATCCAGTCTCAGAGGAAGTCCTCAGAGCTATACTTGATGATTATAAGTGTTTCAGACAAGAGTAGTGTCAATGGTCTTACCTTTAGCCAACCTATGTATTCAGGGTCAATATCTGAGAATGAGCCTATTGGCTCGAGCATTCTCACCGTGTCAGCAAGCCTAGGGCAAAAGTTCGACTCGACTAGCGGGAACAGTGCCAGTGTTGAATACTATATTACGAACATCACCTCTCCCGACGGGGTTCTGCAAAATAGGCTCTTTGACATCGACGTCAAGCGTGGAACAATATCCTCGGCTGTTATTCTTGACAGGGAAATGGGCGTCTGGGATTTTCAATTAGAAATTTATGCTATTGTGGTCAGCGCCCAGGCCCTCACAACAGCCTCATCAAAGGTAAGCACTTTGATCCATTTTCTCTTCAGCTAAGTAATCTTGAAACACGTTTTCAGATTCAGAATCGCGTTTAACAAAGAAAGGAATGTAAATGGTGTTTACAGTTACTAATAGCTTTGGCTTCAATTTTTGAAACGCGAAGGTTGTAGCATCATAATCATAAGAAAAGTAAAAGCAACAACTAACTTATTCAGTATGACGAATCTTGCATTAATGTTTCATATAAATTTTTGCCGATCCGTAACAAGACGCGGATCAGTATTAAAGGTGGAGAATAAAGCCTAAGCGACTGCTGAAACTTTTCATGTGTGTAAATGTAATTGTCCATGTTTCGACAATTTTGCCGTTCAACCAAGGGAATGATTATCACTCCTTTCAGCAAAAATACTTAAAAACGTGGAATGCAATGTTCGTCAATTGTTTTCGTGGGTATATTTATATGCACACGTCACGCATATATTCTGCCATTGTATTTTTTTCACATAATGGTTGGTTATACTATTAACAATAATAACAAAGGTAATATTATTATTATTTTCAATTCTCGCTAAATTTATTGCTAGATATGCGAAGTCAAGACATTTTTCCGAATTCGTTATGGTAGGCATTGTATTGCTGTAATAGGAAAAGTTGTCTTCAAAGCTGCTCACTTTCTTCCACCCTCTCTGGATTACTGAGGTGCTGCCTCTCCTATCATATATGTAATTCTGGTTTTTATTTCTTCTTCATAATAACAATCGTGATCTTTTTTAAAAGAGACGGATACAACGTTTTTTGTTCAAATGTATGTGAATCATAAAGGTCGTCATGGCGAATGCCAATATTATTTATTATAATCCCTGAATAACACGAAATGAACGAAGGAGTTGTCAAAATTTCATTTTCTTATTCTCTTAAAATCTGGACTTGAGTGAAGTGAAGACGGGCAGATCTGTAAATGCAGATTCTGCTCTAAGGTAGTGGGGTGCTATACGCTGAACATGAGGGCAACCGGTAGACAATTCATGTCCATTCCGCATTTTGTGACTGAAGTCACTCATTCAATTCAAACTAAAATGACCATATCAGTGTGTTGCCATACCCCTTACAGACACATGTCATGTCTCATGTATCAGGTCTTTCGTGAGATAAAAAAATGTACAAATGATGGTATTGTTAAAGTAATATCCATTCTCGTTTGCTCAAGTGAACGTATCCAGAAAATTTTGAGCGCTTCCCTTATGGGTGATGATTATCCATGTTATACGGCATGCAATAAAGGGAGGTAACGGATTTTCAAATAACATTATTTTTGATGATCGGTAGGTTGTTCAAAAGATTGTTCAATTTTTTATCTGTGGTTTTCTACCAGCCAAATCAAATCAGTTAGTTCTCTCTCAAATATCAGCTAAAAGGATTTCCAGTTTAAAGTTTTTTTAATTTAAAAAAAGTCTGCCTCCTGTCGGAGTCCATTCGTGGTAAGAATGGCACGTTGTCTTGAAATTGGAAAGGGAACAGAAAACGAAAATACAATACTAATAACTGCTAATAGCCTCACAGTGGGATTTCCTTGCAGATAGATTTTAAAGAGTCCTGCAGAAAGACTGGAACAGAGAAATGGATATTTGTCCATCTAATGTCGTTTATGTATCAGTTTCAGCAGGGTTTCTTAAATACAACAAAAAGAGCATAGAAATATAATGCGTTGAAATATTTTGGTGCCTAGATGATGGTAAAATTAGTAAGTATAAAAGACATTTTACGACTTTCGACACTGTTGAGAAATGTAACTTATGGCTGTGAGTACCGTAGCATTTCGCAATGTGCTTCTTTTTATAGCTTTAAAATAGTTACCAAAAAATGTGTTGCAAATGACTCCCTTATTTTATATTAGGTTTTAAATTGATTATTTTTGGTTTACTTTTAAACTCAGCTTATTATGGTTTGTTATATAGTGAAATCTATTGTGACTCGCATTAAATAGTTATTCAAAGGCAGAATTCCATTTTAAAAAATGCAAATTTCACGGTCTTAATTGTTTCAAACACCTTTTCTACGTCCAACTCTAAATTTCAAAAAATGCGTATCGAAATATGGAGACTACTTTTCATTTAGTCGTGCGTCCCGTAATTCTATCAGGTGAAGAATTTCTGCACGTATCAGCATCAGTGTACAATTGTTCATTCACGGGGAGTTTTATAATCCAGTTTCGCACCACAGGAACTGAAGCTTTCTTATTGAAGTGACGGTAAGAGACAGACGAAACCCAACTCCAAGCCAAAGCAATAATTCCGTACCTGTTTAACTGTATCCCTTCTAGTAGAGGGCCTCTATTAAGGTAGCACTTTTAGAAAGTTGAAATCTTACCAAAATTGAGAAAAAATCGTGAAAAGGTAAAAGCACGGTAAAAACTGTGATTGCTTACTTCAACGTAGCTCCAAAGAGTGTGACATGCTCTGTAGCCTTAAAAAGGTGGATGCAACGCACATAACTTTCTCTTACTTACTTATGGCGTGGCTTTTTGAGTTGCTGAAGACTGGCTGTGCATAGTTTGTTGAATTTGTTACGATGATGGAGGAACTGTGCCCTGTGCACACTGTAGCAGAGAACGACGGAGATGGAATTAACCGCTCAGCTCGAACAACATAGACATTAAGAACAACCACATTTTTGTCATACTGGTTGTTGCAACATTATTTCCAGTATCCTGACAATGAGTAATAGGAATTACTCTTAGTTATTTGTAACCATTGTTGTTTGACTCCGAGAAGTAGTCGTGAATTGAATGTGAAAATGATGTTGGTGGCATAATATTAAAAGACACAATTGAAAACTGACGAGTGCATTGGTTAAGCCTAGAAATCCTTGCCATAACGAAGTGACTCGAGCATAATTTATAATAAATAACCTCTTTTTCATTCCAGTTCTCCCGCAGATTTTGCGTTAATGCAAAACAGGGCTTAATTTTTCTCATTCTTCGTATTCATTTCGTTTGTCGTTTTAATGCTTTGAAAGTGATACAGACTTAACTTTATGCTGCAAATACTTCTATTCAAAAGTGCGCTCGAGAAATGACGTAACAAACAGCGAGTAACTTTTTTAAACATATTTTTTAAATAAGAGAGCATAGTAGTCATAAAAATAAAAAATGGCATGCGATTTATGATTCTCATTAATTTTACCTAGATTCAAGGGTCGAAAAACCTTGTTGATGCTCATCAACCTGTTCGTCATGGTAGAAACACGATCCCGCATGGAATTCGCATGTCTCGTTCTTGGTTATGGTTCACAATACCAATTACGTAGTTGATTTCTTTAGTTAGCAGGAAACGCACCTAGAGTTAAAAAAAATGAAATTTCACCAATGTGAGATTGAATGACAAATAAGAAAAATAATTTAATGCGTGGCGAAATTTGAACTACGGAAATTTATATAAAGGATATGCACATTTGATAATATTTTTGAAAAGAAACAGAACGTATCAGTCATCGAGTACTACTATATTAATAGAATGTTGCGTTAGGTAGATTCAAGTCAATATCATATTCGCATTTTTTTCAAATCCGTTTTATCAAGTAAAGAGAAGCAAGTACATATGTATCCAGGAGTATAATCGTGAAGCTGCAGATTGCAGAAAGAAAATATTTTTGACGATTTATCTGTACATCGTAGTAGTTCGAAAGCCAGCCCTTCCTTAAAATAGGTGCATGTCTCTGCTGTCAGTAGTTACATCATGCAGTAATGAACTGCAGAATATGATTTCTGGGATTAGATTCCAGTGTACCGAAAGGGTTTTTAACATTATGCTTCTTAAATTGCTTTGGAAGTAAAAAGTAAAATACGAATTATCTACTTAACGGTTTCTTTAAGCACTGCAGTTGTACCAATTTCCCTTTTCTTCTCGCTTTCAAACACGTAGGAAAAATACTTAACTTTTTTCCTTTGTTCGGTTGCTCCATGAAGAACAGGGTTTGATAGCCGGTGCCTGATTTCGTAAAACGCCAGCAATAAATAGAGAAACAATGTTTCTTGGCATCCGCCGTATTTTAGGCTTGCATTCTCATCATTTTGTTGCCTCTTTCCCCTTTTAAAGAAATGTTCAGATTTTAGGATTTTATGGTAGCTTTTAGAAGCGATAAAATTTAGCTCATAAAATGTTTCTTAGAAGATGAGAAGAAAAAGCTTGTTCCTACAGTTTTCCAGGCTCAAAGCGTAGACGAAAAATTGTTAAAAATGAAAAGTACCTACATACAACTTGTATGATACAAGGTATTCTTGTGTGCCATTATTGTTATTACTATGTTTATGTATTCCATTGCTGTTAACTTTACGTTACTTCCCACCTTTTTAAACAAGAGGTAAGAGTGACTGGACGGTGGTACGTAAGTAGGCGACCTGAAAAGACAATAATCATTCCTCAACAAAAACATCTCAGATAAGTAAATAAGCTCAACTTTTAGGTAAAGATGCATTCACATCAGATTTTAAAAGTGGGGATTACTGTGATGACCACAGTTTTTATGCGCAGGAATCTTAAAGCCATGAATGTACATTTCCTGTTACTCCTTGGAAGGATCGAAATTTCAAGATGGTGATTACGTTGTTGGTGGTGCTGGTAGTTAGTTGTAAATAAGAACTCGAGGGGTAAAAAACGAATACTTCGTACATGAAAAGAGCGTCAGGATATTACATAAGGATCAATTGTTGTGTGGATAAATGTGAAGAAAAACATAGTAAATGAAAACGTATTAAAAATTCTGACTGACTGACACTGACACTCGCCATTGACGTGACAGAAGATCCCTTAGGAACACATGTGAGAAAGAAAAATAAAGAAAATAACTTTTCAGGAAACTTTAATTTCATGTCTAGATTTCATATATTGAACACAATTCACTTACAAGTGGCCGCTTACAAATTTTACTCAATTAATATTTTGACTTTCAATTGTTCACATTTTTTTGATCATGGGGTAGGACATCCTACAAGTAAGATCGTTTTAAAAGTCAAAATTGCGTTTCTATGTAACTTTACAAGAGTTTTAATTTCACCTTGATTGTCATATACTTATGAACTGTCATGAAAATTACTTAAAAAACAATTTAAGTAAAGAACATGTATGGGTTTTGCAGCAAAACTTTTGCAACGACTATTAAATCAGAATAGTGCATGTCACAATAAGTTTGTTCTGCTACAGGCACTGGGAACCCAAAAAATTCGTTGTGCTTAGTTGGAAGTAAGCTGATATTAACTACTATTGGGAGCAAATGCAGCAATGACAACAGCGCAAGGTCATTCATTTTCTCAGTTATCAGAAATCTTCAATTCTAAGACGTTTATGTAATGCCAAGTAAGACCTTAGTGTCTATTAAGATAACTGGCGATTTCAGCAACAGGCTTACGTCGCCGTTTCTCCAGCTGCCGAGTACTTTAGTGACTTCAGTCATCTGTATCTCTCGTTTGGGATAATGATGATTCTGCTGTTTCTTCATGATGTTAAGCTTTGTCTCTTGTCGAGTTTTTTATGTTTGGGTCACTTTTGGTTATTCTCGGCTTTTTCCAAAAAATGAACACACTGTTCATGTGTTTTAACATCTGTTTTACGTATTACTAATCACCACTGACTTACTTAAGTTTCAAATGTACACCTTTACAATGCACTACAATTTAGTCCTTTCTTTCGTCTTTCGCTGACCACGACTTTCTTTTCCGTGGTCAATAAACAAAAACTGAAACAGCAAAGAAAAACCAAATGTCAAACACTTGAATGCTTTCTTAATTTATTATTGATTTTGCAAATGAATGAAACCTCTGTCTCTTAAAAATATGGCTGTTTGTAGTTTTAGCATTAAATCAAAGTGTCTCCTAAATCATAGTTGGCAGAATTGAGCGGCAATAAAATGTTGGATGTGATTGAACTAACGAAGTGAAAAATCATTGCCTTTTTAAGAGGGTTAGGAAGGGTTCATAGATTGTTTTTACATCGTATTATACGATTAGCATTGAATATCGGTATATTTTCTCTCAAATATTCATTTTATTTCTGCTCGAGTCACATGAAAGTAATTTATCAATGATTTATTTATACAGCTACTTGTGTACATTAGAATCGTTCATCCGCAAACTTTATGTTAAAACGTTCGTCGCTAGTAACGAGCAAGAGCAGTAATAACTTCGTCTCGTTGCGGTTGAGTACAAACGAGATAATAACAATCAAGTTAATGGAAAGACGGAGGGTTGGGAAAGGTACACACACGAAACGAAGACAGCCAGTTACATGCGCAACGATTGTAATAAAAGAAAACGTGTGAAAACTCCTTTCTATCAGTGTGTCGTAGAAAGCAAAAAAGATATAGTCGATTACTACAGTTACAAATGAACCCGTGTAAGGCTCTGAGATATGCTGCGCAGCTCTGCAGTAAAGTTAGTACAAAGTCGAATCGTTAAATAGCGTAGAAGAAGCATTTTGATTTTGTAGGACATCGTCACCAGGGAAATATTGGTAAATTATCTGATTAAAACACCAATTTGAAAATTGATGCCCGATAAACAATAATTGAAAATACAATGTTTGCGTTTTAATTTGACCGAAATAGTAAGCACAACAAAGCCATCTTCAAACTTACTCGGTCCCGGCAGATTTGGCATCATCTTCTATGTACATAAAACTGTATTTGAAAAGTCCCAATGATTTCTAATTGTGAGTAAAGTTGTCTGAGAACGGACGGATAGCCTTAACAGCAGTGTCGTAGTTTATATGCACAGCTTTCATAAAGCACATAAGATTTGAACATCGGATGAATGCGTGCTTCCACATTTTGTCCTACTCATATTACCTTTATTTCTTCGAAATCATATTGTTATTACCCACATTTTATGATAAGTCGAATATGAATCCCGATTTTGTATGAATATATGTTGACGAATACCTTTTGCATAGTATCTTTTTAAAGATTTACGAGTTGTAAATAAACGTACCTAGTAACATGTGTTACTACTATTATATAAGAAGCAACTTGATAAGAATGGCGACGAGCAGAGAGGATTATGTCTAGTGTTGATTTTCAAGAGATTATTGACTTATTGTAAGTCATAAAATATCTATGCAACAGTGCCTGACAAACTTATTAGATGTATGCAATATGCAGTAAAATTCTATAGCGTAAGTTACGCTGCGTAACTAGCGTTTATTACTTTGTTTATAGTGACAAGACCTTTTTCCCTTTGTAGTAAGAAATTTTTAAATTGATTGTTGAAAAGACCGGCGCGAGTAGGTTCTTGTGCTAGTGATTTCAACAAGTCATTGATCTACACTAAGATTCATATTGAGACTAATTACCGCACCACAAGAAAATTGCCAAGGTTATGCTTTACAGACTCGTTTGTTTCTCGGTTAGAACCCCAAAAGCGGTCCACACTTCATTTTAACAGTCCACGCCTAGTTCCTCATAATTCTCTTTCATATTAATTTAATATAGATAGGAAGAGAATCATAGTGTATTTTTGTTTTAGGCAAGCTAGCCAGAATTTCTGTGTCAGTAAGATTTGGGAAAGTCAACAGAAATCATTCTACCTAATATTTAAATTATTTTTTCAGGTTAACGCGTCATTGTTAAAGTTAATGTGTAATGATTTTATAGTTGCAGGTATTTTCGCGCTAAAACTAAAAGTATTCAACGAGGACACAACAAAAATATAGACACCGTAGCGAATTGTAAAATTAGAATAGAAAAATGTTTTTTAATCTTAATTTTAATGTTTCAAATTTGTTAGCAGTTACAAGACAAGCCATTTACACTTCCCTTTAATTTTTCTTTACACAAACAGTTTATCGATTAATCTTGCGAATAATGTTGGGTTGCTCTAGTTTGACTAGCGAATCACATGTAATTTCTTTATATAAACTGAATGTTCCTAATATGCATTATAATGAATTCGTAGTTGGTTATATGAGGACAGCATTAAATTGATTAAATTTTATAAAGCTTTACGTATAATGCAACTATCCTGAACACAATCTGACCAGATCACAGAATAACTGTTCGTATTAGGTTTTCAAACTATGACCATGAGAGTTTGTAGACCGAATCCGACTATCAACCTAAAACACAATGCGTTTTTAGATACATTGAAATGAAATCATCGAGCATTAGCAGTTGTGCATTGTTTCTTGAATTAATTTAAATTCCGATTTTCTCAGACCAGATCAGACTTAGCCACTGTCTGAATTTCAATTTCCGTGCACTTGCGTCTGCTTGATTGTGGTCTTTATCGGAAGGGTACTTCTGGATGAAGCTCGGGTTTAGCTGCTGCGGCTTTGGAACAAAGATACGTAAAGACAGTCCTCTCAATAGACTTCAGCCAACTGAAATCATAACACTTGTCATGAAGACGCAAAATGAATACTAATACAGAAGTAACCGATGCGCTTAACTACATATTATACGATGCTTCTAGTACAAAGTATCTTATTGTTAGAACAATTTCCAGACACTTCGTCTTCAATATGGAAATCTTTATCCTTTATTCTTTTGCAACGCGAAGGAATTTATGCTGAAGAAAATGTTGTAATAATGCAAGAATTGTTAAATGAAAGAAGCCACAACAAATGTAATTTGGCGAGTTAAAAATAAAAAATCTCGGGCTTGGGTATAGGTGCTTATAGTGCTTACAAACGGTACCAAATCAATGTGACTGTGTGACATAAAAATGCACATTTACTCGGCTTTTCTCGATATGAGACTAAAGACAAAATTTTTACAAAATCTGCTCTGCTTTGTATGTAATAAAAATGTAATTATTTACTATAGTTTCTGGGAGTTGAATTTGTGGAAAGCTTTGCTGGAATCCATTAAATTCACGAAATGTTAACAAAGTGAGTATGTATTCAAATCTCTATGAAATCATATTGGAATGCTAGTTTTAAACCATGTGTATAAATCTAAATAGATCTGATGTGAAAACTATGAAATGAAGAATCACTTTTCCCTTGTATATTTCTACCACGTAACTTGCCCGCAATGCAATGCAAGGTGTGGAATGGACGGACGAAACTCATGAGTATGAGTCCCTGTCTGGCTGTCTGTACCTTTCTCGTACGCTTAGATCTTATACCCCACCGACCAGTTTTTATTCTCATTCTGCCAAGTACGGTAGATGTCTGTGTAAGTTTAAGTCGCGGATGATTGTTTGTTAAATAAATCCCTGTAAAGGTTCAGAGATGTGCTGCACAACTTTGGCGTACGATTAAAACAAAGTCACGCTAACTCGCATAAAAGCACAATAATGTTTACTTTTAACGCTAATTTGGCATTTGATATCCAATGAACTATAATTAAAAATACAATTTTTGCATTTTGATATGACCGAAGTTGGCTGATCAGATCCATCTTCGAACTTAGCCTGTCGTGACATATTTGGCTTCGACCGCAAAAACTGTATTCTAAACGGGCCACTGCCAGTGCCCCACTGGTTATCTGAGAAAAGTTGTGTGTGGATGGACGGACAGAAGTAGGACCTTAACAGAGGAATGCTTTAGCGCAGCAGATAGGAACACGTAGGTATAGCGTTGCTTCAGAAGGGGAAATAAAGAAGGAATAATGATCGTGAAAGAGAAAAAAACATTTTGATTATATTAATGCTTAAGAAATACTCTTTCCACTTACACACTTCTCACTATTGATGGCAGTTCAAGGACCAAATTTCTTTCAGGAGTCTCCAACCGAGTCTTACTGTTGCACCCTGCTGATCCCTTTTCCATTTTGAAACAGTGTTCAGCTTAAATCAACTTCCAAGTGCACATTGCACACACAAGACATAAAACAACTGAAGGCTAGAAAGTCGTTTTTAAAGACTACGAACAGACACGAAAGAAATGATTTACCTTCTTATGTTGCTCATCTTATAGCAAGGAAATAAGTAATAATGTATGCGAACGAACAAGGAATAGAGTTGCTCGGTACCAACAAAATCTTTGTGATTTTGTAAGCCGCTCCTTCTCTTTCATTCTTTAATGCTTTCTTAACTTTCCTTCTTGCAACTCGTTTTTAATAAATAAACTCCAAGTCAGAAAAAAACGCTTCTCAAATAAATAAGTGGGATGAGTTGTTTATGAAAATTTTGAAATCGAACATTAAAGATCCCTCTTGTTAGTTAAGCCTATCCTTAACCCAGCCAACCATTGTAGCTTGTAAGTTTCAAATTAAAGACTTTGCTTAGAACTGCAAAATTGTTCTCGGGTAACGGGGAATTCGTATTTCTACATTTTGGTGAGCTTGAATAAACACAAAATAAATGGAACGAAACGCCAAGGTTGTCCAATATTTTTATGCTTATGTATGTATATTGCGCATGGTGAATCCGGCAACTGTAATAACTATGTACATACAAATTCTTTGTTGTTAGTGAAAAAGTTGAGACATTGTAAATATTTCCATGCTCATGAAAGTATGCAATCTATAATAATAGTTTTGTATGGGCATTTGAAAGAACATTTTTGATATTTTATAATACGTAGGTTTTACAATTATAGAATTGTGGCACGTTTTTCTCGTACTGTAAGACTATATAAACAAACCACAATCCCAAAACAATATCAGTAAAAACGTGCATTGAGACATTTGAGAGGCATTCCATAGAGAATATCTCTCAATGTATGATCCTGCTGCTTAATTGGCCTACAAAGCATTATTCCAAATTAATGTAAATTACAAATTTAAAATGATGTTGCAAATTTACCTTTCCCCAAGAATAATTTATTCTTACCGTAAGTGAGAAGAATGTAGAAGAATGTAAAGTTGGACTGTTAAAGAACACGCTTTTTTGATTTTACTTTTGTTGAAGCCATTTGAATTTTGTCATGGATTTATTAGTAGTTTGAGAAAAGATAATACACAAATAAATTGTTTCATGACGTTTGCCCACCCGTGGAAGCCCAGCCATGAAAAAACCCTATAACATTAAGCCACCCGACAAAAGCCTCAAGTAAAAAAAACAGACATTGAGCTACCAAAATGTGTGGTTTTAAATGTATTTCAAGCAAAGGCTAACAAATATGAAGTACCGTTACATAACTTATATTTTGACATTTAAAAAAGCAAAATAAGTAATGTAAGCACATAGTCACGAAATCAGATTATTTTTAAAATTGTTTAGGCTTCGTTATGTACATAAATAAATTTTATTAAATGTCATGTGTCATGTAAACTTACTTTTGGCACAACCGTAAATGGGTTTCTCCACGGGGGCTTCTGTCGTAGGGAGTTTGTCAGGGTGGCATTTGTCGTGATACTCAAATAAATGTATTTATAATAGTCAGTAAACGGTACAGCGCTCCACAAAGTTGGTTGAAAGTAAGGACTGTTGCTCTATGACCTGTGGTGAACCAAATTATTTGAGAAACGCAGAGGGTGAAGACGTGATAGTGAATCTTGTTGCATCTTCAACTGATCAAACTGCTCATTATCATGCTTATTATTATTATCATTATAAACGTTATTCTGAATGTTGTATAAATGCACGGTTTATCTCTTTGTCCCTTATAAGATGATGCACAAGATGAATTGCATTTCTATCTGCATTTCTTTCTCATTTGTGTGCCACAATAAAAATCGATAGTGGTATGCGATGCACACGTTCTTATGACTTATGTGCGTAATATTAAGCACGTCAAGCATGACTGATTTCACAAAAGCGAATAAATTTTCTTATGTGCTTGCGTCCCCGTATGTAAAACAAGTGGAGCATTGTCACGATTTCCACATCAAAATCGACTTAGAAAACAGTTATTATCACATCAGAAGTTTTAAGGAGAGTGTGCATCATCGTTAAGCGAATTTTATTTTTCGGCCACTTTCTCATAGTAAAATTAGACTGTGGACAAGTGTAACAATTAGTTAACAACGTGCCCGGCTGCACTGTTTGCGAGTGACTTGCCCCAACTTTTCCTGTTCTTTGTTTTTACGTAGCCAAATTTACAATACAATGTAGAATGCATATAGATAATTATGTCGTTGTGCCATCATTTTGACTCTTGCTTGTGAATATCGTGATCTAAGAGAAGAAAAAAACCCAGTCAGTTATTAACACGAATTTGTTTCTTCAAATCATTAACTTTGTTCAGCAGGATTCTGTCCTACGGTTCGCTTTTTCATTATTTATAGTTTATAGCGAGTCGTATGTATTTTAAATTCAGCAAAGTCGTGAACTCTCGTCTTCAAGATCATGACACAAACCCTTTTCTTGTGTCCTTCCATTATATTTAACGAGTAGTCATACTTTTTAAAACCATTTTTATTATTTCTTTTACATTGAGTGCTTGCACATATTTTGAGGAGATTCACGATTTTGGCGAAAAATAATTGCCCTTGGGGACGTACACATGTCAGCCAAAAATAATTCGAAGAAGATAATAATTAATATAAATTTTTGCTGAATGACTGAATCCGAACAATACAATAGTAACGGACCAATTTTCTATTTTTTATTTATTTTATCTATGTATAGTTTCGCAGAAAATTAGTTTTATTTGAAGACATAAAATATTTTGTTACTGTGCCAATGTCTCAGTGATTGATTCACGCGTCCTTTGACATGACGTCGAACAAGTGGAAAAGTCTCACAGTTAAGGGTAACCTGTGTACCTGGCACATGACTGGGAGCATCTGTAGTATTGTAAAAAACGTTATTTCCAACTCTGTAACAGGAAATATTGTTCGCATTTCAAAAAGGCTAGGCAAAGTTGAATTAAAGGAGAACTGAAAATACCTACGACTGAAAAGAAAGAAAATGTACTCCTGGTTTTTGTGTGCATATATTATACTGAAAACGTGATATGGAACAATCAAACTATACAAGATGACATTTTAATCTCTTTGTTAATGTTAAAACTTGTTTTGCAAGATTCCTTTGACAATTCTACATAAGCACGAATATGCCAATTTGTAAATTTTGATTTGTGTTGTCTGCGCAGGTGTACGTAAATCTACGTAAGTTGAAAAAAGATTACACCGACTGTTATTTCTTCATTTTACGGGAAATAAGACTGATATTATTTGCATTGTTCATAAGCCGCCGGTTGTGCCCATTATTACAATGTACATTCGACATATACCTACAAAGTAAACCATCTTATCAGCCCGAACCTAATGGTGTATATATTCCAGATAAAGAGGAAACATCTTATTCAACACATAAACAGGGACATTTATATATAAAAAATTTCCTGTTATAGAGGTTTCCAAGTTCAATGCCTTTGTAAGGTTTAGTTTTGAAAATAACATAAAACTGCCCATATATTAAAACCAATTGTTGCCTTATTTATACAACTGTACATAATATATGCCCAGCCATCATAGGGTATACTTTTTCACATAAATCAATGGAAAGGGCTGACACAAACCAGATTTATCAAGTTGACAGTGCAAAATTAATCACTAAATTTCGTTCAATCGGGTTATTGAGAACGAACTTCTTTATTTGCATAATTTACCTTATCAAAACCCAACTACGATGATCGTGACCAAGATATGGATTGAGGCTTTTTCAAATAAGAAAAAGTCAGAAATTTGCCTGAATTTCGAGACGAAAAGACGGTTTCTTTAAATGAGAGTTCAACCGAACGCCGTATTCAACTAGCGATCATTTTCCTAAGTTTTGTTTGTTTGTTTCTTCTCTTCTGTCCTTTTTCACGTATTTCGTTTACCCTTTACTTCCTGTGGAGCAGAAAAAATCCGTGTCACTTTCTAAAAGGTGTACTTCCCACAATTGAACATCCCAAATGGTAAAGAATGTTGGCAGCGAAAATGTCAGTTTTCAGAGGTATGAAAAGTGTTTATATTTTTGAAACCAATATTAATTTATTAGTTAAAAGTAACAGCATCCCCTTGTAACTTCTGCGTTTCTTTTAATAAGTACACAATGAAGCGGTGGAGCTCACAAACTTCGTAGCCAATGGAACACATCTTTATTCGTCCTCCCTTTTCTTCCATTGCTCCTCCTGATAAAATATTTAAAAGTGCCTTACAAAAAAACACGAAGAAATAAAGACTAACAGAGAGCATACCATTACGTAGTAGGATGATATCCAAGTTGCCGGTAGTGTTTATAACTTGTTGAACTGAGAGACGTATAGTTACATACCTAGAAGATGTGATACCTGAATGACGGGTATAAACTCAAGTGACGGCTTTCCGGTTCATGGATTTTGAAATACTTATATCCTATTTTACTGTCAAGCTCTCCTTACGCTCTCCATGAGTCCTCTCTTAAACATGAAATGAGGAAAACGAAATGATGTTCATGCTGTAGACGATGGACTTTAAAAAAATGTTTCTCGTCAGGTTTTAGGTGGGTACACCCTGATATTGGACCCCTGGTGAGCTCAAGTATTGAATTTTTTTCTGTTCATCTCTGCCAAGTACCTAATCTTCTCATACCAATAAACCATTGTAATATTAAACATCATACTACAATAGCCACATATTACATATTCAGATGGCACGATGAATTATCTGCGTCATCTTTGAATTTCAACTCTTTGTAGCTTGCCACAGGTCTGCCACATAGTATGACAGTCCACCATTAACAGAGGAAATCAAGAGTTGGACTTTGTTGTTCTACGACAAACCTCTTTCTCCTCTCCATTTTCCCACTTACAGGTCTGCAATGCAGACTCTGCATTCTGATTTAGATAGAAACTGTTTGTTACCAATTTAACTCAACTCATCAGTTATATATTAATGTTTAGCTTATAATTTCATGATGCCTTACTTAACCATAATATTAGAAACACCAACCCTGTGTACCCGTCTTGTTAAATGAAAATTAAATGTTGAAAAAGTATGTAAGTAGTGAGTAAAAAGAAATAAGGCCTCCTAAGTTCAGCCCTCAAGTTCAGAGTCTGAACTGGATATCGTTCCCTGCTATTTTATATTACAACGTTAATTTGCCAGTGGTAGGTAAAATTTGATTATAAACATGATCTACAGCATTTACTAGTCCCAAATTTACTCGATTTACACCAGTATCAAGCCCGTTAGGTGCTTGGGCCAGCTAAAAGCGATAATTTTAGGTGTATTACGTACTATTTATTTATGCCTTTCGCAATTTTTTCCTTGTGTTTATTACAAAGGGTCCTTTAAAGCAGGAACGACGAGCAGCAATGTTTTACGAATGTTTTTGTATTGCTGGTAAATGTTCACATCGGAATATTTTTCACCTTGTTTCAGTTGATTCTCAACACCGTGCATAAGAATACCATATTCATTTGCTCATGTGCCTCTTTTCTTTTCTTCTTCATATTTGATGCATTCCAATTGTGGGTAGGTGAGCATGTGAGGCACATTTAAGAATAGAGAAAGTACTTCTGAATGAAATCATTTAGTTTGACATTTTACACTCCTAAATCTCGCGGAATAAATCATGATTCACTTGAATGGACACTAAAGACAGCTTTACAACCAAATAAGGAGCTTTTGCTTAAACGATGATTCTCTGCAGCAGAAATTCAAATACTTCACCATCCCTTATTTTTCAAATATTTCTGAACTACACACAAAATAATGTGGATATATAGGCATTTGACCATAATCTAACATAAAAGATTCATAAGGTATGAGTTTCCTTCAATTGGATACACAAGAGGAACATTGACGTGACCTATCTCAGAGAGAAACACAATTGTCAATTGTCTTGGTCGGCTTTTTTGGTCGCATTTCTTGTCAAAATCTATATAGAAAATGCACCGGTAGAGCTTTTTTTCAGTTACTCATTTTTGAGTTTTTCTTCTGCCTATTGTGTACGCCAAGTGAGTGTGCATTACTGAAACCAAATGGATGAACAAATAGTTTTGTGAAGAAGAGGTGTGTCCAAGAGATGGAAGAAAGACACGAAAAAATGACTGTCAAGGCTTGTTAATAAAATGCAAGTGTTATCAGAGACACTGTTCAGTTTAAGCTTTTCAATACAAATGACCACTCAAAATCGTCTTTGGCATTCACACTTTTTCATGTCCTATTAAAATAAGATTTTTCTTTTTGAATGTATTGTTAAGCGTCGTCCGGTGACCTACCGCAGAATGAAAAATAATTGTTTTGTTTCTTTTTATGTTACTATTTGAAACTAGTTACCTACATGTTGGTTTCTTGCACACAATGTATTTTTTTTATTAATTCTTTTGTTAACCGAATATCGTTTTGTATTTACAGAAGTATGCCAGTATTTGTATGCCAGTTTTGAAGTTTAAGAGAACTCTTTACACTTTACGGAACATAAAATCTTCTTTTCATAACTATTTTTATCAGAATGCCTAGATGGATTATGAAGAAAATTCAAGAGCAGCACTCAATCATCTTCAAAGTAAGATATAAAGTGTGTATTAACGTCATGTCATGCTTATGCTGCAGTGCTAGATCATAACAGAATAATAAGGAAAGGTACATGAATGTTTGTAAAAAATGATATGAAATTGCTATAATAAAATCCTCCCTTTCAACCCATGGAGGTGAGCATTAGAGAATCTTCTATTTGAATGTATTCGCTAGTAATAACAGTCCTCTTGTTAAAAAACGGAAAGTGGACCTCCGTGGAGAAAGTAAACAGTGTGGCCTTATTCATAAATTTTATGCTTGCTCAATGTTATTTATTTTTCTTTGTGAAGATTGAAATGGGACATAATTGAATTTTATATTGAATTGTCTTCCCACTAAATTGATTCAATTTTGAAATACTTCATTTGTAAAATATATTAAAAGCCACAATGTGAATTTCACACTGGGACGAGCCACTCACTCACACATCAAAATTGTTGTTATTAAAAGTATCTTAAAAATTTAAGTACAAATAGGAGATAGATATTTTTACAAATGAAAGTTTAACAGCAGCAACAGCATTGCAGAGGCCATTGTTACTAATTGAATTTCACTTAAGCATCAAAGGAGAATAACACTTTCCTATCAGCAGTAAATTTCTTACGGATTTTATTACTTGGCATATTTGAATAAGTTTAACGAGGGACAACAACAAATTATCCTGCCCGTTAGTGTTTTCAACAGTGAGAAGTAAAGGAGTTTTTGCAAGGTCATGAATATTGCTTTATTGAAGAAAAACCCATAATATTTGTAAGTAATACCTATAGCAACCACCCTATTTTCATCAGGGAGGTGTGAGTCAGCGGTGTGAGTACTTTACCAGAATTACTGTACTGGATTTGAAAATAAGAATCAGTAAGAAAAAACAAAAGGTTGAAATCAGCAAGCACTGAATAATGCATGTTTGGCAGATTATAGAAACATTGAAATTGGAGTCATCTCCTACTCATTCATACCTTTCCGTGTGATTTGTTTAAAACATTGAAGTGGAGTCAATAATTGTAGAGGAAAGGTGGTCGTCTGCTATGTTATTTTTTGAAAGGCATTTTAATTTTGAGGTGAATGGTTTGGAGTGTTTGAAAATATTTATATTAAAAATTATGAAAATAATAACTTTTAATAACCTAGCAACTGAGTGTGAGTATTTGCTTCATTTTTGCATTTAGTAGAATTCCTTCTTACTATATATTTCTTTAATAAGCTAAGAAAGATGGAACTGACATTGAGCATTGCGATTAAGCCTTAATAACAGTAGCAGCAGTACAAGAAAGTAAATCTGAGAAATCCAATTTACAAAGGGGTAAATCATATTATTAAATTCTTGCTGCTGACACTTTGCATCAATTCTAACAAATGCGTGATATGGTATTTTTATGTACAAACTGACGATAAACATTAAAGCCCATTTCTACACAAGGAATGTAGACCGTTTAAAACATACGCATAGTTGTAACTCCTTATTTAGAAGTATCAAAATTTAGACCACGATACAGTAAGAATTTTACATGCATCGAAATCTGAACATGTCATAACAAAGTTCCTTAGCGAAATGAATATGGAATAAAAAAATACTAATGCGATGTGTGCAGAAAGTTTTTTAAGATATAGATTGAAAACAAACATCTTCTCACGATATAATTTTGGTATGACAGCAGTAGCGAATAGTTGTAACAAAAATTCATATTACCAATTCCACTCGTCAGGCAATTTTGATGCTTTTCGAAAAATATGGTGTGAGAGAAAAGTTTAATGGATTACTATCATCTTTCTCCAATTTCTTAACTCCCTGACAATATTATGTGGTGGAACAAGGTGATGATAATAATGAGTTTAACAATTTTTACGGAGATATGACTAAGTTACTTAGATATAAATATACAACACATTCATATGAAATTGTACGAAACACACAATAAAAAACTAAGCGCTTATTGCTTCATAATTTTTGGTCACAGTATCAAATGTACCGGTGTGAAAGGTTGTGGTTGGTACAGCGGACTAAGGGAAATGGAAGTTTTGTGTGAGGTAAAAGCGATTTAGCAGCTGAAAACTTCTCAAATGGAGCTTCTCCTTTTCTATCTCTCTCTCGTAATTTTTTAATCCATTCTGTCTTGGCCGCTTCTCTGACTCGCTACACTGCTATACAGAGAGAGTCGAAAAAAGTGTGCAGCTATGTATCATTATCATTATATATTTTATTTTAATTTATTACACCTGTTTCTTTTTGCCAGTATGTATTTTGAAGTTGTATGTGTAAAAATTGTTTTGCTGCTACCTGCTTACATGGTTGCCGTGTTATTATTATAGATTAATCCACGTTTTTCTACATAACAGACAATGAGAAAAGGTAGAGAAAGAAAAAAGAAAAATTGCCGAAGGTGCTTTACAACAGGCAAGCAGGCCTGTTAGGCCAAAAGCCGAGTCAGGTTATGAGATGGGTGAAGCCGTCTTTCAGACGGCGTCGACGTCGTCTTCGTTATGATGCATATAAAACGCCTAAGCTAAAGCCTTAAAGTAATTACATGGCATCTGCCCATCTTGCAATATCTGTATAGCTCGCATAATAGTATTATTACTTAAACGCTATTGTTTAGCAGCTACCAATGTGAACCAAAAAGTTGCACCGGAGAGCCAATACAACATTTCATACCTGACTAAACCTTGATGTACACAAGCATGAATGTAGTTTCACCAATAATCCTACAAAACCATTTTACTCTTTCAATCTTTCTCGTTTTCCTGGGCATTGGTCACTGAGGATCAACAATTAGAGGAACGACAGCGTCCGAATCTCGAAAAAATTATTTTCAGTCAGCGGGAGCGAACACCGTTCCTTGGCAAAGCCAAAAAATGTTTATAAATAAAAAGCACAGGTATGAGCATAACGACTTATTTATTGTACCGTGGTAGTTATTAATGTAAGCCATTGCGCCTCGCCATTTTATGCGCACTTAGGTACTATTAATTATATGCAAATTCAAACTACGGTGCTTAATAATTTTAATAATAATCATAAAATACGCACATGAATGCTATTAACAAGTTTTGTCAGCCAAATTAACATAAGGAGAATTGTCAAATAAATGCACTCAAAGTCCCTAAATGTTCTAAATACACACTCTTCTTATGCTAGAAAGTGCCAAAACGGGCATAAAATATCCACAGCTTGAATAAAACCCTACTTAAGTGTCTGACAATGAATTAAGAATAAAATTTCTTTCTCCCCTTACTACTATAATTCGATTCGATTCGCACTAAACGAAATAATTCCTCGATGAGTTACTGCGGAATGGGTAGGGAAAGAATTTGCATTCTTCGTTCGGGGTCTGTCTCTTCGCCATTCTTTATTGTTGCCTCTGACAAGAAAAAAATATCTTCTTCAGCAACGGAATGTATGCAAAGGAACGAGAAATAGAAATTCATGTTCTTTGTTTTGTGGTGCGAGCAACTTCGATAGTAATAATAATAACAATGTACAAACTTTTCTGATGGCACTCAAGATAAATGGGTGAATAAGAAGACGTTTTCTTTCTCATTCCCACTTTTTTCTTGCAGCGATGGAACCTCGACCAAAGAGGAGTTTTATTCTCTGAAAAACTGATATTTGCTTCGTATCAAGATATAACCTACACAAAGTTGAAACCATTTCTTAGCAATTCCGCGCTGATAAAAGTGATGCCTACTCGATGATTTAACTTCAAATGCAAAACTGCACTATTAACCTGTGGCAGAAATGCGCTATTCCCACCATCCCATCCAGCCTTTTGCCTCAACGAGGACCGAAGAAGCGTTTTTGAAACAAAGGAGTAGAGATTTGACTATCAATATATACTTTTCTCTGCGAACTTTCTAGCACTAATTTAAAGTCAGTCAGATTCTAACATGAAAGTGTTTATAAGATCGAGTAACTTGGAAAATGTAGTGGCCAATGGCCAAGCGAATCTTAACATTTTAACATGCTTAATCTTTTATCACAATTTGATAATACTGGCTACCAAAATACCAGCATAAATCATAGGTCAGCATACACCAGATTGGTAATATTTGAGTATTTACAAGAAAATAATACCAGTAATTAAGATTAAAAGAGCTTTTAGCTTCAGTCATGTTTGATAAAATAAATAAAAACAATTTCAGTACTCCTTAAACCAGTCGAGCGATTGCAGTGCGAAATCATTTTTCAAAAACTTTCAGTACCACACAGGAGAAACTGATAAAATGCATGAAATCAAAAATTTGTCACAAAGGGTGGGGGTGTAAAATAGATTTGCAGAGCTATTAATAAACGACAGGTGCATAGATTAATTGCAAAATTAATGTGCCTAGATAAGGTACGACGTTGCACGTGACTAAAAACTTAATGACAATTTTAAGCAATCTTTCATAAAATAATCAATGATGTTTTGTTTTTGTGGTTGTAGCCACCTCATAGACAGTTTTATGATGAGCTATATCATGTCACGCACGTCCTCAAAGCGATTCAGAGAGAAGTGTATAAAGTCATAAAATTGGCTGATATTCTAGTTTGACCACTGCTTTAAACTTCATTCATCAGGAGATCAATCGCCATGGCGAGAATGATTTGTTTGATGATAATATGATGAGACGAGAGAATCATGTGAAACTATTGAATTTGGCATAATATTGTTTTAGTCTTTAGGATTACATGCTGAAATGATAATGAATCTTTTGCCTTTAAAGTGCTCATTATAAGGCTTTTGGCTCCTTTCTCTTATTGCCTCGGTGCAACTTGCTCACACTAGAACAACATCGAGTTAATGTGATCGTAATTTGTAGGTAACCTGCACTAAAAGCTGTCTATTAATTTTTGAACATGCACCAATATTTTTGATTATATTATAGTCTTCAAAAACAATTAACCAAGCTTTCACTATCGATCCTTTAATTTAATCGTTTCCAATAAATGTCTGTCTGTAAGTAGTGATGTGATGCCAGCTCAGATTTACTTTGGTCGCAGCAGCTACAATCTTCCGAGTTCTCACTACGACACTACAAAGAAGAGCATTTAAGTCTATTAATGATAATTACTAACCAGTCATCAATATGAACATCACCAGAAAAACAATTCCCACATTCACTTAAAAGATATACGTACGCGAAAACAAGGAAGTGAAGCCGAATTACTGAACAAATCGCACGTCGCGAACAATGAAATAATCATAGGATGCAGACGTGTAGGATTAATGTGATGCATTGTCTTCATTCATGTACACAAAACATGAATTTGTTTTCGATTTCTTGGCTTGGTTTAAATACTGACCTACTATTTACGTTGAATGAGGCAGAATAAAAAAGCTGGTAGAACCACTTGGCCATTTCGGTCATGTCTATGCTAATCGTGATTTTATGGGAAATGGTAGGCGTTCCTTATTGATCAAAGAAAGAAAAGCGAATATAGCCCTTGTAATCATAATCATAATATGATTATTTACTTGACTACATTAGAGCTATTATCATTAGAGCATGTAAACGCTGAACTTGCACTACTCACTAATCAAAGAGATTAGAAACGTTAGAAACTTCAAATGCCAAGGCATCATGCATAGGCCTCCTCCTTGAACGTAAAGTATTTTAGTTACTAATTCACTTAAATATTTTTCTTTGGATAAAGTAGGAAGTGGAGGAAACTTTTGTCAGAAGAAATGGTTTGTTGACCAATGCTCGATAACTCGTCTCCTTTGCGAAGTGAAATTAAATACTATTCGAGATTCAGAAATTATATATGACTGAAATTCTACTCATAGGCTCATTCTGACGGACAGTCGTGCATTGTCTCATTGTAAAAAAGCTATACCCACTAAACCCACCAACTATAAACTCCATTTCGACGATCTGAAAATTTAGATTTTCTTTGAATCTCAATGAATAAATTTAAATACATTTTAGCTGACAGGACGGGATTCGTACGAAGAAAGGGTTTCGTGATTATCTTGGGAATAAAACCTTGTCACAAAAATAATAATAATCCAGCTCACTTTTGATGCTCATAATCTCATTTCACCTAAAGTTATCGCCCTAAAGGAATCCCTGTCAGTAAGATTCACTGTGAAGTACTTATTTGCCATCAATTACGAACTGCATTTATCCATTAAATTATCGCTAAACTCGTTGAAAAAATTCCAATTAAAAGATTTGGCATAATCTCATCAAACAGAAATTCTTTGGAAAATTGAGTGCCAGCTGCTTTCAATTTTGGGTTCTCTGCAAAGTTACACGAAACTAACACAAAAACATTCAACACACAATGATAAATGGTATGTTTTATTTTTACATTTATGAAATCATTTTTGGATGGCCATAATGTCTATATGTTTACGAAGTCCTAATAGTTTTTGAAAAAGTGGCTTTTTCCAGCGTTTAGCTTCACTTTACGGCACAATACAGAAGAACGAATATTTTGTAAAAGTAAAAATAACACCGTATATAAGTACCTAATGCCTAAGTTTTATGGACGAGTTTGAATTCAAAACATAAGCACATCTTTCGATGCTATATGTGGATTTTTTCCTCGATAGAAATGGTATAATCTGCTTGACTTATAATATTCCTTCTCATCTTGGACTTTATGTGAAAGAATCAAAAATTCAACGAATTCTTCCTACAAACCACCCCATGCCAAAATATATTAACCAATAGTTAAGATAGTTAGTATAAAGGAATGGGGTATCGTATATAATAACTATGCATTATTCGAGATAAGCTTCGATCGAACAAAATTATGGGAAAGTAAAGAGTCCGAAAATTTGAGCGTTTAAATTACACGGAGATTCACACTGCAATGCAGTAACTGCATAATGTGAATAAAATCGCGAAATGCAGACTGACAGTTTTGTTTTCACATGAAAAATTGAGAGATTTCCATTTATAAAATACAGGAGTGAAAATGATTCAAGGAAAACAAAGCAGCCAAACACAATACATGCATTCATGATTGAGTTTAAACAGAAGTGCAATTCCACTGCAACTGCTTGAGGCGTTCACTCACAGGAAAGAGAGTAGAAAGGAAAAACAAAAGAAATCCGTAATCGTCCACTGTTTGTCCTGTTTTGATATTTACGCTACCCCTGTTTCATCTAATCTAAATTATCCCGTTTTTTCAGCTTAAGTGTTGCAATAATCAGGAGCGGAAAGTCGGCTTGCTTGACCAGTGGTAGTTGTACAGAGTCACATTAGCAGATTAGTAGACTGGCTTTTTACACGTGAATATTCCCTGTAGGAAAATGTAAACTCTTTTTCAGCGTTTCTCTTTCTGTATTGAGAAAACCCGGAAAGAACACATTCCTTTTCTTTAATGGTATAACGCGTAATGGTAGTGATCAAAAATTTAAATGCCATTTTAAATTTATTACACAGGTACGGATCCAGGTTTTGGACAAGAACGATAGTCCGCCAGCATGGCCTTCTTCGAAACCAACTCGAATCACAGTATCAGAAAATGCCCATGTCGGACAACAAATTGCCGTTTTGAAAGCAACTGATCCCGACACGATTGGCTCCATCACATATTCGTTAGTGGAAGGAAATGACGGTAAATTTGAAGTTGACTCATCCACGGGCGTTCTCCGTATTGTGGATACCTTGGACAGAGAGAAGCAGGAGGAGTGGCAACTGGTTGTTCGTGCGAGCGATGGAGTTCAGTACTCGGATGGCGTCGTTATTGTTACGGTACGAATGAATAATAATGCATTGGTAATTTGTTGAAAGGTTATTTTTCGCATACTTAATATGACGTGATTCATCGACATAAAATTTGCAGTTAAATCTTATAATTAATCTACACAATTCTCGGTGTATGTGAAAGCAACATGCATTTTGATTTTCTTCCTACCTTATAATAAATATTATCATATGATAAAAATACAATTTAGGTGACGGATACAAATGATAACCCACCAACCTGGAGTTTACCTGCTTACTCCTTTGACATACCAGAAGATGTTTTACCAGGCCGTACAGTTGGCAAATTACAAGCTCATGATCTCGACAAGGGAGTGAATGGACATGTGATCTACTCCGTTTTATCTGACTGGGGTGACGACGTTTTCTCTCTGAATCCGGATACCGGAGTATTCACAGTCACTTCACGCCTAGACTATGAAGATGTAACCATAAATTTTGTTTACTTTTATTTTATTTTTTGCTTTTATTTTACTGCTTTTTCCAAAATTCGTAAAATATATTATCGACTAAATGACTACATGAAGACCCAGCAATAAATTGTACGAATTTCTTTGTTGAAAACTCAATAAATTACCTTTCTAGAAATGCTGTGGTCAGTTCCCAATGGGCAGCTTGCAGCTTGAAATGCAATCCTACTGCTACAATGCTACATGAAACTCCTTAAAGCAACTTTAAAATTAGTTCTCGTACTCTCTGGCCAATGTAATGTAAATCCTCTTTTCATTTTGTGTTTCTCTTTGTGTGTAGGTTCAACACTACATTTTTGTAGTTCAAGCTCATGATACAGGTGTGCCAAGTTTGTCGTCAACCACCACTGTCTATCTGAACGTTCTTGACTTGAATGATAATGCTCGTAAGTTTTAATGGCCCTTTGCATACATAATGCATTACTCTTAACATTTTACACATTATGTCAAATCAAGTAATTTATTTCATTTTAATGGATGGATTTATTATATTTCAATACGAACTCGAGAGTAAGAAAAAGTAATTATTTTCTTTAACGAATTCTCTTTTCTCTGCTCTATATTTATTACAGCTACCTTCGATCCGCTGAGTTACAGTAAGGAAATCTATGAAAACATCGCAGAAGGTTCCTCGGTGCTCACCGTAAGCGCCACAGATGCGGATTCAGGTAGGTTCATAAAATAATCATAAAAAGTCTCACACACTCCACTATCATAATTCCCTGTAATGATAATTACACGGCAGTCCCATCCTCGTCGTATCATCACATTACATAATAGATACAACATTAAAGTAAGCGGACTCCGAGCCACACGGAGTACCTTCTTGTGTTACGCGTTGGAAGAGAGAGAAAATTAATAAATATAATTACCATTTTTTATGAATGTGGGATGGAAGTAAGAAATGTTCATGGCAATGGCAATGATAACAAATGAGGGAAATGAACAACTCTCTGAAGAAGAGCTGGATGGACGTTATAATCTTAAATATGTGCTTTCAATTTCAAACCTCTGTGGGTATTTGTGCAAGTACCGAATGCAGAGAAAGAATGCAGTTGTACAGTTAGTAGTAAAACACCACTACTACATAATAATAATGATTTGACACGCCCTCTAAAGTGTTCTATAAATATCCACTCACTCACACCGTCACTCTGCACCATAATTTACTCATCCAATATAAATGTCTCTGCTGCCTTTTTTCATGTGCCTCCTTTCTTCCACTTTGCGGCCGCATCCTTACGTCATGGTCATCTTTTAAAAATCAACGAACCACTACCCATGCCGAATCAAATTTAACAATTTACGATGTAGGTTTAAATGGGAAAATCACCTACTCCATCACGTCAGGGAATGTGGACGACGTGTTCGCAATTTATGACAATGGAACTATCTACACGACAAAGCAACTGGATCGTGAAACGAACGGAGTCTACCAACTCATTGTTACAGCATCGGACAAAGCACCTGCTAAACCTTTGTCTTCAAGTGTCCAGGTACCATTTCACTTTATTCCGATCTTGTCTAGTCATTATCAATATCGCTGTATCATTTGGAATTAAAATCATATAAAACTGATGCACTGTATTAATGCGACGTCATTCACAGGCTAGCGTACAATTAAAATATTACATTACCGTAAATTACGTATATATTTATGAGTGGCACATAGGGATTGTGTATGCAAAACAAATAATGGATTCCTGCTTTATTTTGAATGCTTTTCACTTGATTCGCTTACTCATTCCTCCGTAATTCTTTCCTTTGATTGGATCAAATTGAAATGAAATGCATCCTTTGTTGTTTGGTGAGACCATTTCAATGGTTGCATTATTTGTTCCGTCGGATTCTATATTTTCAATGCAAACTTTTTACAACTTAATGTTACATAGTAATATTGCACATTAAAAAGGAAGAAAAGTCGAGAGAGAAAAAGGAAAATGCTGCATCGCATTGTTTACTTATTATATGACAGTTAACTATTGAAAAGATTTAAGCTTATTACAGTTATTAGGGGAGTCAACGCAACGATGATAATCGGAATTTTGTATTCAAAATTACATGATAAGCGAACTTTTGGGGTTCTCATTTGCGTTGACTCCACATACAGTTGTGAGCCCCATACGATTATGTTTTTGCTATATGAGAATGATTTATAATTCAACATAATAAATGTCATTTTGTAACGGTGATAATAATCCGAGAATGTAAATATATGTATACGAGATATCTTATAATATAGGGAGTCAACGCGACGATGATAATCCAAAAAGTCCACTTATCATCGCAATTTTAAGTAGACAATTTCGCTGATCAATGAACGTTTTTCATTATCATCGTTGCGTGGAGTCAGCACCGCGTTGACTCCCCTTATTATATATTAAGCAATAAGAGTTTTTAAAACCTAATATTGTAGTTATGCTCAAAAAGTAGGTTGGAGTAGGTACTCAGTTTCGGCTGAACGAAAAGATGTCTTTATTGCAGGTATTGTAGAAATGATATCGGCTGAGCACACTATCATTACCTCAGGTAGTTAAGTTTTTAGTATTTGTGGGCGCATGCGTTCTTCCATTTTAGCTACCCTCTTTTATGGCTTCTTGTCGAGGAGAAACAATGACGACGAAGGATATAAAATGGATAATAATTAGCTATAAAAGAGCAGTTAAACAACCCTTTGAAAGAGTGATTAATTTGGCCAGGAAGCCTTAGTGGATGACATTGTTAACGAGTTAAGCAATATAACGTTTAGAAAACCTAAGTACGAATTTATTGTACAATGAATCACTAGGTGAGCATTGTTCTGAAGGATGTAAACGATGAGTCTCCACGTTTCACCTCCGATAACGAGACAACGGTCATGGAAAATTCTCCACTGAACTCTGTAATCCACACGGTCAAGGCTGTGGATAGAGACGAGGGAAGAAACGGATACGTAGAATACGCGCTAAACAATGAAAAGTCAACGTTCTCTTTGGGAGCGGTGGATGGATTGCTTCGGGTGATTGGCAATATCGACAGAGAAATCAAAAGCAACTACACGCTAAAGGTAAAGAGCGCGTCGAAGAAAAGTTAATGTACTGATAACATACGTGATGGGTTAAGCCTAACTTGTTTCTATTCTTATCGTCAACATTTCTTTGAACATCCAATTCACAGATCACCGCAAAGGACAGAGGAGAACCATCAAAGTCAACCAATCAGTTGCTTTTCGTCAAAGTTCAAGATCGCAATGATCATGACCCATTGTTTGACTCAAGACAGTACAGTGCCGCGGTTCCTGAGAATGCCTCCGTTGGAATGAGCGTGTTGCAGGTAAATGCAGCATTCTCTTTATAATAAGTGTGACAATTCATATAATATGTGGCGCAGTAGATCATACGTACACCAAACAATACAGATAAAATGCTTTTTCTGTAATGAGGAGAATGTCGAGCTTTGTAATTCAAGTTACATACTCGATTTCTCTGCAAGAGGAGCATGACAACAAAAAACCTTAAATGAGTATTACCTAAAATATGACACGTTCCGTCAGTATTAAGTCTCAGCATTAATCTGTTTAAAATCCCAAAATCACGAATAACATAATGAGTTACCTGCGTTGCACAATACCACAAATGACGAAGGAAGTCTAAAATTGTCCCATTTATCATTTAGGTATCGGCCACGGATATGGACGAAGGGATGAATTCCCAAATTAGGTACTCTATTGTTGCCGGTGATCCTAACCGTGACTTCATCATCGGGGAAGACACAGGTTAGTAAACTACAGGATTATTATAATTCATTATGAATACTGAAAGTTGCACAAGCAGAAAGAAAAGTTGAGTGCATGAATTTGGTTAAAAATAGTATTTCACAGCAATGATTTTATACAGAGGATTCAATTCATAAACATCTAAAGTCTAAATTAATAATGCTGCAACAATAAAATAATACCTTCAGAAAGTTTAATTCATTAATTTCAAGCAAAAAATTAACCGCAAACAAAACGAAATGATCAAGTCCTCTTGGGTCATTTGGTATTCGTCGGGGTTAACCTCTGTATGCTGTGTTTGCATCGTCACCTTTCTATGTTTTTATTTGAATATTATTTGAATTTTATTTACAGGGGTCCTCAGGCTGGCCAAAAGTCTCAACTATGAAAGGAAACGCTCTTACACGCTCACTATTCAAGCAGAGGATTCCGGAGAGATGGTAAACACAAACTTGAGGATAGAATTGGAATGGGAAATTTTTAATGACAATCGAGAAAAGCATTTTTTCATTAGATGATCTATTGGAAGAATGAACAATAGTATTCCTTCCCTACGTTCACTTTTTCTCTCATTTCTAGCAATCCAATTTTTATGCACTGCCATGAATGAGTGTAATTTTACAGACAAGATATTACCACATTCATTTTTCATCATTAGCTATGCGTACAATAACTTACTTTTAACACCGTCGGCATCTTCCCCAAAAGAATTTTTCCATGTTTTATGTGATGTTTCGGACAATCATTTTTTCGTGCTCCTTTACAGTTCATTTCATCCACTTTTCAGGTTCGCTACGACACTGCAACTGTAACCGTATCGGTGACAGATATCAATGACAGAGCACCGGTCTTCTTAAACTCTCCGTATTTGGCATATGTTCGTGAGAATGTGGCCAAAGTCCCAGCGACCGTACTCTACGTCGAGGCCTACGATGCCGACACAGCGAATAACAACTACCTGATGCGCTACTTGCTCAAAGACGGGGACAAGGACTCTTTTCGGGTTAATGCGACTACGGGAGAAATAACCGTTCACAGAGCACTCGATCGAGAGAAGCAGTCTGAATATTTGCTCACCGTTATTGCGATGGATACAGGTCAGTGGAAATTTGTGCTTTTTTATGTTCGATTGATTTTCGTATTCGCACCAGGGAATTCATAACATGTGGATAAAATTTGTGGAGATGTAACGTTTCATAATTACAACGTTCGGTCACATATCTTCGTTCGTGTGGTACCTTTATAAGTAACACACAGGAGTCTGCCCACATTTCTAAATGCTTCTTCTACCTGCTTATCTATTGACTATAATCAAAATTGTAAGCCAGGACGAATGCAAAACAGCTCTACTCGAGGCATTTATAGTACCTACTAAAGTCATTAATGCTACAATAAAATAGAGGCAGAGTGAAGGAAAAAACAAAAAAAAAACGACGAAGAAATCATCTGTATTATGTACAAGATATTAATTCGCCAGGAGGGTAGGCGGGACATTAAACCAGACCAGACGTAAAATTTAATGTTACCTACATAGTTTTCCTTTCTTTTCCTGCAGATGTTTAAAGTGGTTACGAAAGGAAAAAATATTTTGCATGCACAACTATTTTTTCATAAAGTGCATCAATGACCCTTTTATTTCTTACATATTCTCTTCTTGTTAATAATATTATCAAATCACACATCACTTTGTATAATCTGAATGCCTTTAATATGATAATCATCCTGAAAACTGGCGAAAAATTTTAATCATCGGCCTCTGTTACCTCATCAAGATATTCGTTACCGTCAAAATATCATTTTAGTCGGAGGCGATAAATTCAACCACGCATTTACTTTAATATCACTAAGATCAAAACTACTATAGCTAACGTTAAGTGAACGGTAATTTCTAAAGTTGTAGGACACCCTGTAACTTGTAGGACAAACTGCGCCTTTTGTAAGCACAACAACGGCATGTAAACTTTTTCTCAGCTTGATATTTAACCGATGTCTTTGGGTTTTCCTTTTTATTCCCTTTTTTATTCAGATTTTCTCTTTTATTTTGCCAATCCCGATTGTTTGGTGTTTTTGTACACATAATTGTTAATATCATTACTATTGAGAGCAGCCTTTTAGTGCAAGCCTTTGGCAAGTGCTGACAAGTTTTACAGTGGGTAACCAGGTTTAAGGGAACAATTTAGTACGCTAGAGAAGAAGAGAAATGGAAACGTGAGCACTAAAAAATGGGTGTTGTGTTCATCTTTCAGAAATGGAAACGTTTCGTTTCTCATTGAGCATCCATTGTTTTAGTGGAGAAGTGAGTCAAGTGCCAAGAAAACATGACAGAACTAATGCAGTCAGAGGTGGCGCTGCCGACAATCATTTCTTCCCAAAACGAATGCCAAACACTGAACATGTTATGCTGGTCATCATGCATCTGCTTGAGTAGCTCATTTAATATTTAAAACATGCAGCAACAACTGATAAGAAGCGCGGATGCTAGAGCTATAAAATTGAAAACTGAATGTGTGAACAACAGTTTACTTTTATTGCGTCTCTTAAAATCGATTGCGACGTCGTTAAACGCATAAATTTTGAACAATGTGTTTGCTGTTCGTAACATTTTGTTGACGTCGTTAGTACACGGTGTTGTACCCGATAAAAACCTAACTTCGATAGTTTTGCTCAGCAGCATGTCTCTTAAAAGGAGCACAAAATGTGTTTGCAGATACGGAGACAATAGAAACTTCCTTGCAAAGTTTCAAAAGCAACTCTGAAACTGATAGCTGTTTCCACTTCACGTTGACTTTTGACATTGCGATATTGCGAATGATTTAAAGTGAAACAACGGCAGTGAACGAAAACGTAATCAAAAGTTACGACGAACAAATTGCACCAACTAATTAATTACCTGTCACAGTGAGCAAGAGAAAGGAACAAAAATGACGTTGAGTGCTTTGCATAATTTGTAGCGTGTGCGCTTTAGTTGTTGCTGCTGTAATGGATTGTTATGGCGTTAGATATTTATTATAACAAACATTTTCTAAGTAACTTTCTCGATGATTAAGAAATTATTTTACATTGATTTTCAATTTATAATTTTTTGATGATTTGTAATTTAAAAAGCATAAATGTGAGCCATTAGTCATTAGAATCAAAAATTGTTGTGTAACAATCGGATGGTAAGGTCATATATTGAAGGATAATTAGAATTTACATTGTATAAAAATAGTAGTAACTTACTATAATTGCAATACATTGATGCTTAAAAATATCGAACTTTGCCTTCACGTCATATTTTTATTCACTATTATTCAGCAAATCTAATTCTGAAAGTTGTTCACGTATTTCATTATTACCATGATGACGATTGTGGGTTTTACTTGGTGCCGTTTTCATTGACTTGAGTTAAAGGAATTCCATGTTCTTCACTTCTCTGTCATATCTTATCATCAAGATTCCTCTGAAGAAATTCTTATTGCTGGTTACTCGCAAGTTAATTGCTTTTTTCTTCCCTATCGTTCAGAATTTAGAATGAGAAAGGAGACGGAAATATTTTTACTGTGTTGAAACGAGGCCCATCCTTCAATTGCGTGAGGAATGGGCATATTCAAGCAAAACGATTTGATCCTTCTAATTCCTCGCTCTGTAGACCTTGTTTTTAAGTGAACCATGTAAGGCACTTGGGTACGTCCATATTTGTTTAAATAAGGTTCCCTCAGATGTAGCTGTCGGTTTTTGGTTCTCATATGATGAACTCTGTAGCAGATGTGGTAATTAAAATAGTTAAAAGGCAGATTCAGATGAAAAGGAGATTCATTTTTGATGAGAACATCTTAAAAGGTGTTGGTCGGTTTGTATCTCCTCCATCATTAATTCAACCGCGCATTTTATGTAGGCACAGGCTGCAAAGAGAAGTTAAATATGAAAATGGAAAGCAAATAAAATGCCCTTTCGTACCTAATCGTTGTAGTTTTATACTCATTTACATGCTTATTTATTTATAGGATAATTGTGCATATTTTGTATGAGAGTGGGAAAAAGTTATTTTCTTAGAGTATAGATGGATTAAATTGGCTGACTAAATTGATTGACTGAATGACTCGGAGGTTGTTGAATTGGCCTCGTTATACTATTTCCAAAGTGTAATCCACTCGCACATTAACAAGTTCACACAAGTCTGGCAGTGAATTCATAAAGGTAAAAGCTTAAGGCTATGGTTTCCTGTTCTGGAAATCGGGAAAAGATGAAAGTACTTTTAGACCACTACTCACCACTTTTAACTGTCTACATTGGCTAGAGCAAGCTCATGTTCACCACGAATGCTTAGATTAAAAATTTGGCCTTGGCACTGCGCCTGCATTCTAAAATGTCAGGATTTGGAGGTACTGAATCCTCAGTCCACTATTTTTTCTTAACAAAACCTGACATTTGATTCACGTAAGTAAAAATTCAAAAATAAATATGATTTTGAAACCAGACACCTTGATAACGATGAAGTTTAAATAGACTTAAATGTATCAACTAAAATATGCATAATTCATTTTTTCATGAAGATGGAAAACACGACAGTTACTTTCTTTAAAAAAAATGAATTTCGTCGTTCAAAAGAATACATTTAAAACGTCGACAAGCATTACATAAACCGATTATACCTGTGCCTTTAGTAATTGGGGCAAGATGATACATCTACTTTTGAGATGACCCCAATTAATGTTGGATCGACATTTAAACGCTGATGCTTAGGGTCGTAAACCCGAAGCCCACCAAGAATTGAATGTTACAAGGTAACAAGAAAGATTTAAGTTGAAAGCAAATCATAAATAGCGAATATCGTTCTATCAGGACTTGTGCATGCCAGTAGCATACGGTAATGCTTTTGATGATCATTTCGATAAGACAGTGATGCTGCTGTCTTGATCCTGAAAATATTAATCGCACCAGCGTTTGCCCCAACTTTGATGTCCTCTTCAGTTTGCAGCATGCACAAGAACTGGTGTAGCCCAAAGCTGCCGTTCGGTTGGTCAGTCATGGTCATCGTCATGATAAATAAAATGGACTATTCATCGTCTATTCGCATGAACAAAGCTGCAGGTTTCATTTTGTCCATTCATACGCTTTATACTGAACACAGATATTCGTGATGATGATGATGATAGCATTAAAAATGGGAGAAAATAAGAGCAATGAAAAGAAGAAAAAGTCAAAGAGGCAGCAGAAACAACGAAAATGTTCCTATTATTCGAAGTTACGACGGCTTGTATGATGGCCAAAGTAATTGGCTCGGCTCACCCGAAACTTTGGCTTCTTCGAATGCAAGTGCTGACTGAGCACCTCACTCTTCTAAAATGGTTCTTTTTCTCTCCATCTTGAAATTTTTATATCTCGTGATTACCTTCACTACACTCCATCTGCGTCTTTGATCATGTCCCTTGCCGAGTGGATGAGTAATGAAATTATGAAATGCATGTCCCTCTGCATTTATGTTGATGTCCGTATTAGAAAAGGTGTATTCTTTCTCCTGGAATACCTTGCTGATTTATGGTCTAGCATGGCAACATTATTATTTCGCTTCATCTGGTTTTCGACTTCCAAAAAACATGACCAATTTTTATGACCATACCTACAGTCACTAACAGCGCTTTTCGAGTAAAATACTACATATGCACACAATGCATTCACACCTTTCAACCACTACCAGAAAATCGTTAAATGTAACCTCTTTGTTACCTCAAGCAAATAGTAGCAGAAGCAGTGCAATGACGAAAATGATACATGAATCTCTCAAAATATTTGAAAACTAGACTAGAACCATTGTTGGTGATAGATTCAAATAAATTCTCTCTACTCTACCTCCACACGATATGTGTTAGTCAATAATCTACAATTGAATTTCTTTGATTTAACTGAAATATTCAAAAAGGATTCCATTAAAAATGCATAATATTTCGGTAATACTAAAGAGTAAGAAGCACCGAAATGAAGATTACACAATGACCACTTTCAACTAGTGGGGCAATCGAAAACAAAACTAAATATGTACCTATCACACAGTAGAATATTTTTATAATGAAATTGAACACGATTAAATGGACCCGATTACTTTAAAAGCCTTAAACGATGATGATGTCGGTTCTAGAAAACTCAATTGAGTGTTGGCAGATGCAACATGACCATCGTTAATGAAAACTGAAATCCCTGTGCGACAAAGTCAAATGGGTTTTGTTAGAAACCTCAAGTAATCGTAAAAAGATGTAGCCAACTGATTGCAAAATGATTTCTTTTCCATCTCCTTAATGCAGGGACTCCTCGGTTAACCGGTACTGGAATGGTTCATGTGTTGATCAGCGATGACAATGATTGTGACCCCAAGTTTGATCAAGAGCGATATGAGTTTTACGTGACGGAGAATTCAGCACATGGAACATCAGTTGCCAAAGTCATTGCTACTGATCTTGATGAAGGCGTCAATGCCAAACTGAGGTAAATAATATATTTCTAATGCACCAAACTTCATTGTATTTCAATTGTGCATTTCTAACCAACGGTTTTGTTTATTGATGCAGCTATGAGATTTTGGGAGATGGAACTAGTCCCTTCAACATTGACAAAGAGACCGGGGAAATATTCACGAATGGGCTGATTGATCGTGAGACGAAGGATGCATACAGGTTCAAAGTGATAGCTACGGACATGAGCCCAATCTTTCAAAGGAGCTCCACAGCCTCTGTCACTGTGTTCGTCAACGACCAAAATGATAATCCCCCTAAGTTTCAGATGTCGTCTTATTCTGTGAAGATTCCAGACAACATCCCGTCGGGAAGTTATGTGATTGGTGTTACAGCTTTAGATGCAGATTTTGGATTAAACAGCAAACTTCGATATTTCATGACAGGCACTGACGCTGACAAGTTTCAGATCAATGAGTCTACAGGTGTCATTAAATCTTTGCGTCATTTAAACAAAAGTGGAAAGACGCAGCTAAACTTTGAAGTGCATGCCATCGATGCTGCTCCGAAAGACCCATTATCTTCATCTGTCAATGTTCAAGTGAACCTAGCGAATCACATGAGATTCCCTCAGCTCAAACTTCAGACAAATTCGTTCTCATTCCGGGAAAATGTTTCCACAGGGTTTGTGGTAACCACACTTCAGGGCCTTCCTTCTCCATCAATCCCACCTACCAGGCACGGAAGAAAATTCTCCTACTTCATCGGAGGAGGAAATCTTGGAAACGCGTTTGTTGTCGATCAGCGTTCAGGTCAAGTAAAGATTTCTTCACATGGACTGGACTACGAAACGGCTCGCCAATACGAGTTATGGGTGGAAGTTAGTGATGACGAGGCTCCTGGTTTTAGAAGTGCCATTCCACTCTACATCAACGTCACGGATGTGAATGATAATTCTCCAATTTTCCAAGAGAAGATTTACAACCTAAGCATCCCGGAGGAAGAACCTGGTCCCAAACTCATTACGACCTTGGTAGCGACAGATAAGGACACTGGGAGAAACGGTGAAATGAGATATTTTCTGACCCCTGAAGGTGACGCCAAGTACGGATCTATTTTCAAAATAGACCCGGAAACAGGAAAGACATACACCAAAGTAAAACTAGATCGCGAGGAACAATCACAATACATCTTTGATGTTCAAGCGATTGACAAGGGCTTGCCGCCCAAAACCGGCACAGCTACCGTCATAGTGAACGTGCAAGACTTGAATGATAATCCAATGAAGTTCACTCGCCTCTTCAGCGTGAACGTAACTGAAAATGTTCCAGTGGGAACTTTCGTGATACAAGTGACAAGTGTCGACAAAGACATTGGCGAGAATGCTAACTGTAGCTATAGTTTGACAGAAAATGCACAAAATAAATTCCAAATTGATTCTTACAGTGGAAATGTGACAGTGAGTGGCGAGCTTGATCGTGAAACACAGGACGAATATCTCCTAAAAGTTTCTGCTGTGGATGGATCGTGGCGAGCAGAAACGTTGCTAACGATTACAATAGAAGATGTCAATGACCAAGCTCCAGAGTTCGAGTACAGCTACTACAATTTCAACATTCCGGAAGGTCAACAAGCTGTTACATTCATAGGCCAAGTGACTGCATTAGACAGAGACAAGCGGGGTCCCAACTCGGTCGTCAGTTACTCCCTTAAGCAACCGTCCGAACTTTTCTCTGTAGATCCAGTGAGTGGTGAGATTTTCTCCAAACGTCCCTTGAAGTATATCAACAGTTGGAGAAAGTTTTCTCCGGAGAATGAGCATAACATTGTGGTCGTCGCCTCTGACAACGGAAAGCCGCCAATGTCTTCAGAATGTTCCATTACTATCAATGTCGTGAATGGGAATAATCATGCACCAACGTTCGAGCACAAACCGTATTTCAGTCCAGTTCTTGAAAATTCAACAATTGGGCACAAAATTATTCAGATTGTTGCTACAGATGCACAAGATTTTGGCGTTAACTCCGAACTGGAGTATTTGAAAATTTCAGGCAACGGAACAGAATACTTTGCTGTAGACAAAAATTCAGGATGGGTCTACTTGGTGAAAAGTCTCACAGGAAAAATGCACAGTCAGTACAACCTCCAAATTCGTGCCACCGACAAAGGTATCCCTCCACAATCCGACGATACGAATGTCGTTCTCTTTGTCACTGGACTCAATCTTCACAGTCCGGTGTTCAGTGCCCTCAGCTACAGAGTCATTGTGCCTGAGAATGAAGCCCTCGGAACTGTGATAGTCACAGTTTCTGCGACTGACCGCGACCAAGGTCCAAATGGTCAAATTCGTTACAACTTTACCAAAGGCAATGATAAAGGCTGGTTTGCAATTAACGCCTCGACTGGCGCTGTGAGCATTAACAAAAGCCTAGACTACGACACGAATCAAGAATATCGTCTCATTATTTCTGCCACGGATCGCGGCTACCAATCCAAGTCTAGTGAGGCAGAGTTAACAGTGATTCTCACTGACATTAACGACAACGCTCCGTACTTTGAGCAGCAAACGTATGACGCCTTTGTAAATGAAAACTCGCCCGTTCATCAGAAAGTTTTCCAACTTCAAGCGAAAGACAAAGATTCTCCGAAGAATGCAGTTATTCGGTATGCCATTGTCGGTGGCTCCGGGAAGCACGCCTTCTCAGTGGACCCGGTTTCAGGGATTATTTCTGCTACAAAAGTGTTTGACTACGAATATCGCCAAGATTATTTTCTTGATGTGCTCGCTTCGAATCCCGACACGAACTTAGTGGGTGGAACGAAGGTGCGTGTCCACGTGAAAGGTGTCAATGAATTCTTCCCAAAATTTGTGCAGCCGGTGTTCCATTTTGCAGTGTCGGAGTCAGCGTTGGTCGGATCCCTCATTGGAAATGTGCAAGCTACCGATGAGGATGGTGGCGACGACGGCATTGTGTACTACCTCTTCGTGGGCTCAAGTAACGATCGTGGATTTTCAGTGCATCCCACAACAGGCTCAATAATTGTATCCAGAAGATTGGACCGAGAATCCCAGTCTCGTGTTGTACTAACGGTACTTGCGAAGAATATGGGACCTATCCGTGGAAATGACACTGACGAGGCCCAAGTGATCATTACAGTACAAGATGGCAACGATCCGCCAGTGTTTGAGAAGGAGGTGTATGAAGCACAAATTACGGAAGATGTCGCTGTTGGAACGAAAGTGATTGGAGTGAAAGCCACTGACATAGATGTGAGACCATCCAACAACCGATTCACTTACGAGATTCTGAGTGGCAACCACAATAAAACATTCAAGATTGATCCAATCTCTGGAGTAATTTATACGGCGGAAGTGTTGGACAGGGAGTCCGTGTCATCCTATTCGCTTACTGTTGGCGCAATTGACACTGGTGTGCCACCACAGACCGGAACCACGATTGTGAAAATCAATTTGCTAGATGTGAACGATAATGGACCAACCCTTCAAAACTCCTCGCGGTCAGGAACAGTGTTGGAAAACGAGCCAGCCAATTCCAGAGTCATGACATTACACGCACAAGATCTTGACCTTAGCCCTAACGGAGGGCCATTCAAATACGAGCTGGTTGGAGGTCCGGATGCTGCCAAGTTTAAAGTGGACTCAAAATCGGGTCTGGTAACGACAAAGGATTCATTCGACAGGGAGGCGACGCCAGAGTTGCACATTCTCGTGGAAATCACTGACAACGGGAAGCCACCTTTGAAAACGAGAGAGCAAGTGAAAATTCTTGTGGGTGATAAAAATGATTGTCCTTCTCAGCCCAGGAACGCGCAGATTATACTGTACATGTTTAAGCACACGATTACAACTGAAAAGATTGCAACAGTGGAACCACTCGATCCTGATGTAATGGGTCAGTACACTTGTCGCTTGGAGAGTGGGCATGACATCTTCAGCATACGTTCAAGTTGTGACATTCATCTAACAAAGACACCTGCTTACAAAAGACATTCGATCAAAATTCTTGGAGATGACGGCCGACATCCTGAAGTAGCTTCTACAATGCAATTTGAGTTCATCTCAATCGACAACTCCACCCTGAAAAATTCCATTATCATCCGAGCATTTGGTGTAACACCGAAAAAGATTTTGGAGAAGACTTATACAAAGTTGCTGGCATTCTGGAGGCAAATTTTCAATCGTGCAGAACCTCAAATTTTCGGTCTTATTCCGCATGCAAATGCTACTGACATAATTCTCGCAGTTGCAACTGCCGATCAGCAATATCTCAGCACTGACCAGATTATGAACACCTTAATTGCAAATAAGGGACATGTCGAAATCCTACTGGATGCTTCAATTATCATCAATTATTCAGTTTGTTCCACGCAAAATGTTTGTCAGAACGGAGCTTCATGTACGCAGTATCTTCAGCTCCACCCATCGCAGCAGATCAGCTCGAGTTCACTTCTTATCCTATCATCCCCTGCAGCCGATCTTAACTTTTCCTGCAAGTGTCCTTCCGGTTTTACAGGTACACGTTGTAAACAAAATGTCGCTCAAATGATTAAAAGTGGATTCGAACAATAATGATAATTTTTACTTTCATGATTTTCCAGGTTCAAATTGTCAACTGCGAAAAGAGCCTTGCCAGCCGAACCCTTGTGAAAGTGGTGCCTCCTGTATCAAGCAAGGTTATGACTTCGTTTGTATTTGCCCACCCCATCGACAAGGAAAGCGCTGTGAACAGGAGAGAAGTAGCGCGTGTCAGTCGAATCCATGCAGAAACGGCGGATCTTGTCAAGAAAACCAGCAGACTGGCAATTATTTTTGCTTATGTCGACCAGGCTTTTTCGGAAACATTTGTCAAACTGCGTCTAATGCGTGTAAACCAAATCCTTGTCTTAATGGCGGGGAGTGCATTAGTAGCGTTGGACAAAGCTCAGCCTTTCCACGCTGCAAGTGCCAGAAGCATTACTACGGCCGTTACTGCGAGAAGTCAGCATTTGGATTTAGCCGTGGCTCATTCATGGCTTTCCCTCCACTTGACCCGAATACTAATGACATCTCTATTGTTTTCTCCACAAACCAGAAGGATTCTTTATTGGTTTACGATTTTGGGGAGCAGATTGGAGGTAGATCGGACTTTGTCGCCATTCAGTTGGTAGATGGAAAACCAAGTTTCTCTTACGGTGGGGCAAGAACTGCAATCACCAGCATTGCCGTGAATAAGTTCGTGTCGGACGGAAAGTGGCATCGAATTACTGCTACTAGAAATAGTCGGGTAATATCGTTGACGGTGTCCTCGTGCGAAGATAGTGGAGAGGTGTGCACGGAGTGCCGACCTGGAGATAAATCCTGTTATGCCAATGTCGTTGGACCGACTGGGTAAAGAAACAAAATTCAAGAATTAGTCATGATTACACTAAAAATTTTATTCCTTTTCATATGCTTACTTTGGATTTATATGATTTTTGTAGAACTCTGAACTTTAACGGCCAATCGCTGCTGGTAGCTGGCGTCAAGAGTGTGGAAGTTATGCTTGAAAGACCGGGGCAAATTCAGACTGATGACTTCATAGGCTGCATTCACAGTGTGATTGTAAACGGTAGACATTTGAACATGTCTTCGCCAGTGGAGGCTCGTGGTATCTCCGAAAATTGTGAACGGGTCGACGATGTTTGCCAAATGTCCAACTTCAATATGAATAGCAAATGCGGTCTGACTGGCCAGTGCATCGATATGTGGGACAGCTACATGTGCCGGTGTGATAGCGTTCTTGCGCCAAACTGCAATGAAGCATTCACACCTTTCTCATTCCAACTCGGGGCATTCATCGAATTCAGACCTAGTGAAATGTACACACGAAGTCAGATTTTGCACACAATTTACTCCGAAAATGATGAAGGAAGAATCAAGCGAGAGATCTCTCAAATGTCATCGAAGAGCCTCAAGTTCTCTTTCCGAACCATTCAGCCTGACGCGATACTCTTGTATGCTGCCACTGGAAAAGACTATACTCTCATTGAGGTATTTATCAATTAATCTTACTGTTTATACAAAACAATTAAAAACATTGTCCCAAATATAATTTACCTTATTAAATGAATTTTAGTTGGAAGGCGGTGATTTGAAGTTTACATCACAAAACGGAGCTAGTAAGCCCATCACCATGTCGATTGAAGATCCCGAACTTATAGATGGATCTTGGCATACCGTTCGCTTGACAAGTCATCACAGGACTTTACAGATCTTTGTTGACAATAAACTGCGCGGTGATGACTTGGACACGGCCACAGCTCATGACTTCTTGGATCCATATTTACAAATATTAACGCTCGGAGGAATGCGAGATGACTCTGTTCCTTCAAATAAAATCAATCACGGTGAGTTAATGATAAACATTGTATGGTTAACAGTTAATAGGCATCATTACGGTGCATCATGGTTAACCATCTAATCATGGTTCAGTAATAATAATGATCTATTTTTCTCTAAAATTTTATGTAGGATTTACTGGCTGCATGTCCAATTTTACAATTCGAGATCATCTTCTTCCTTTTAATGGTTCCGGACTTTTGTTCGATGAAGTTCTATACCATGGAAAGGTTTCACGTGGATGTAGTAATGCCATAGCAGGAGCAGCGACGGCGCCAGATCCACTTAGTATCGGGGTTACTCTGGTGATTGTATTCTTCGTGGTTCTTCTTGTCGCCATTTTGGTCAGCTTTGTCATATTTCGTTTGAAAAGACGCGAGAAGAATCCTTTGCCAATGACATCCGCTACAAAACCATCCCCGCCAGGCCCCGGTAGTGGAGATGTTGTTCGAAGCCATCTAATGGAAGGTGATGCAGAGGCTATTCGAAATCTCGTACGAAATTCTAAGAAGCTTGGTGGAGCCAATGCGGGCTATCACAAACCCGACATAATTGAGAGAACTACAACAATCTCTAATCCGAGTACAAACAATAGTCCTACGAACAACGGAATGGTGAACTCCAGCAACGGAATCTCCTTAGACCCAGAGCTCCCGGATATGCCTGAGCACTATGATTTGGAGAATGCCAGCTCAATAGCACCGTCGGACATAGACATAGTTTACCATTACAAAGGTTTCAGAGATAACCTTGGCAGCAGACAAAAGTCTTCTCCGTTCCGTCACAATCATCATTTTCCAGGGAGTCGACAGAGTCCTGGGATTCGCCAAAGCCCCATTTCAAATGTACTTAAAAGTACACCTTTAGCGAGACTGAGTCCTAGCAGCGAGTTGTCTCAACAGACGACTCCAAGGATCCTTACCTTACAAGATATTAGCGGGAAGCCATTACAAAGGTTAGTTCAGTTCTTAAGACGAGATTATTTATTGAATACGTTTACATACGTTCACATTCCACTTCGACAAGATTGAACACGACAGGACATGTAAACGGATGCAAATGTTTGAAAACGTAGATAGTGAACTCTGCCTATGTTGTATGTATGATTCCCATTTCCTGTCACATCGTTTTCAATCTTTGTCGAAGTCGATTGTATATTAAAAACAGTTTTAAATCGAAGACATTCTGTTTTCCACAGTGCGTTGCTTGCAACGACTCAGAAAGATGTGATGAGTCAGAGCGAAAGGAGTTTAAATATCAGTCAGAGCTCCTCTCGAAGCAGCATGGTGAACGCTTCATCTCAGGGCACGACGAAGAAGAAGAAGAAAAAAGGCGTGGGCGACTCGAGCACGAGTATGACGATAGGGTTGACTGCGGAGGAGATTGAAAGACTTAATAATTCACGACATAAAAATAATTCTAGTCTGGTCAGTACGCTAGATGCTGTCTCGAGCTCTGAGAGTGAGGATCGACGCAAGAACAAGATGTCGAACATGCTGGAGCCAAATCCAGAGTTGATGCCGCGAGCGCGCGATACGTCAAGTGATGACGACGAGTCGGGAAACGATTCGTTCACTTGCTCCGAGTTTGAATACGATAACGAAAAGAGGGACTTCCGTCCGCCACACATGATGTTCCCGAAAAGAACTGAGCGCAGAGTTGAGCCGGGGGAGGCGGAAGAGTCGTTTCGGGGATCGCTGTCAACTCTTGTAGCATCAGATGATGACCTTGCTTACATTAATAGTTTTAGTAAATCTCCAAATCCCAACGGTGGCCCATCCTCCATGGGCTGGGACTATCTACTCAACTGGGGACCAAACTTCGAAAACCTTCGCGGTGTGTTCAAAGATATTGCAGAGCTTCCAGACGAAAGTCCTGCCCCAGTTCCACCTACCACCAATTCCCCCAATACCATAGTGAATAATACTCTAGGTCAGCCCAGTAGAAGCAGTAGGTATCCCACCCCTCGACCCAGCGAAGAATACGTTTAAATACAAACAAATCCTAGGCTACATCTTAATTTAATATTATTTATTCGTCGTTTATTAAATTGTAACATTATTAGCTCCCCTGCTACTTAATTAGAATACATTTAAAAAGAGTATTTTGGGTGTAAAGCCAGCACCGAAATCGACAAACGCCCATGTATCAACAAGGAAAATTTAATGTTGCTTGGAAGACAATTTGACAATTTGTTCTTTATTTATACAACACGCCTTTATATTTGACTGTTCTGTGCTAGGCATGCAAAATGAGTGTCCAAAGTTCTTTGTTTTGTCCAAAGATTTGTTTCCCCAAATTAGAGCTATTCGTGTTTAAGTCTAGACAATATTATTTATATTGAAAATATTGATTTTATTATTGTGTACAGTATTATAATTAGACACTTATCATTTGTTTCGCTGTGTAGATAGTGTTTTTTATTTTATACTTAAGAAAAGATTGTATGTACAAGCTGTTACCACACTATTCTGAATCTCTTTCTCAACTCTTTCCTTCCTATACAATCAAGAACATTTTTTTTAATGTCAAGCCTCTAGAAATTGTGTAAATCATTCTTTTAAGTTTGTGAAAGTAAACCGATGAATTATGTCGTGAAATCGGTATTGTTAATTTTTAAAAAACGCTCAGTGTTTTGTTGTGTGCCAAACCTCGGGTTCAATAAAACGTGGAATTTGATACTTTTTAGAAAATTGCGTTGTTGTTGACAAAAGTTATTATTGGAGTTGTAAAAGTTGCAGTTACACTCCATTTAATAAAATATACCTACCTACCGTTTCAATCAATTAATCTCCTTCATAACCCATTACGGAGTCCATTGCATTTAGGTAACGCACTAATTTAATCCCTTCGTCCAGTCCTTTGTTCATTCTTGTTTCGATCTACCATCGAATTTTGTGAAAGAGGGAGCGAATTTCAAGCAATCCCATTTTTGTGCAGCTGTGAAGAATTGAGTGCACTGCACTCTGCACTGTTTACTCATACTCACAAACTGACGGAAACTGTAGGTAGGTAGATACGAGAAAAACCAGCGCGAGCGAAGCGAGAAAGTTGAAGTTGATGATTACTAAAAGACTGATCGTCGTGATCGTGAATCGTGAGTGATTCAGAAAGACAACAAAATCTACAAAATCCTTTTTCATATAGACTCGAACGAACCTCACCTGTTTTTCTACTGTTCATTGTCCCACGTTATCGTCATTACACTTCCACTACTTTCGGCCTCTTCGTCCAGGCTATTCATTTTATTGATACAATTCCAATTCATTCCAATTTCACAGGTTGTCGCAATCTCGCAATTCTCCTTCACAGTTGCAGTTTGACATCATCATTTCCTTTGGATTGTTTTCTGTCTTTTGTGCAAAAATTGATTTTACCCTCAGGTTTTTCTTTGCACTGTGTTCCAATCCAACTTGCACCCGTATTCTAGTACTTTCAACGTTCAACGATTTCTGTAGATTATTAGTCATTCGATTAATCTCGAGCAGTGCAGATTATCAGTTATTTATTGACGTAACGTAGCCGTTTCTAGAATATTACTTCATTTCATAGAACAGTTCAGTAACTCTTATTAGGGGATTTTCAGAGATCAGGAAACTGTGAATACTTTAACTATTAACTATTTATTTGACATGTCATGGTTGTGATTGTGAAGCTGTCAATCTTTTAAATTTTCACTACATTACATTACCAATCATTGTTTTATTCTTTGATATTCGTTAGAAAGGAGCGAAACCGATCAACATTGGAACTTCTAGTTTGGAAAAAAGTCTCACTGATTAGTCGAAAAAATATTTGATAAAGAAAGACTTCAAAATGAATAACTTAATGAACGTTAACATGGACTCAGTGATAAATAAGTTACGCAACACGGTGACTACAGTGACCAGCACCGTGTCACAGTTATCAGTGGTTCTACCTGGAAATCCAGTGACAAGGGAGTTTGAGGTTACTCAACATATTGGAAGCGGCGGACCTGGTGAGATTTGATGTTAATTTGAATTGAACTTAATTTCGTTCTATTTATTTTATTATACATTTTTCACATATCTGGTTCGACTCAACACTAATTGTCTCCAGTCACCAGTTGCGAAAATGAGTTTGAAATCTTGCGTCAATTTTAGGTATGATGTGGAAAATTTACTCCGGTTATAAAAAGAGCACGAAGCAGGAAGCTGCAATCTTTGTCTTCGAAAAGAAGCAATTAGACAAATGGACAAAGAAAGACAGAGACAGTATGATTGAATCTCTGAAGAAAGGCGTTTCCCAACTAACGAGATTAAGGCATCCCAGAGTTTTAACAGTGCAACATCCATTAGAAGAGTCTAGGTTAGTTCGTGATTTTGACTGATCCTACTTGCTTTATATCGATGCCGATTAAATCAACTCGTACTTTTTAGAATGCTATATTTACAATTTACAAATAGTTAATTATGAATTGCAGAGATAGTTTAGCATTTGCCACGGAACCTGTTTTTGCGAGCCTCGCAACAATTATGGGATGCTTTGACAATATGCCACAACCTGTGGACCCAGAACTGAAAAATTATGCCCTTCACCAAATAGAAATTAAGTTGGGATTATTGCAGGTAAATATGTAAATTCAAATTTTATTATATAATTTTACCTACCTGCGTATGCATTTAATCAATTCTACCAGTTCTAATAGTCACTTTCTTTTATGTAAGGTTTGTGAGGGCTTAACGTTTCTGCATGGGGCAAAAATTCTGCATGGGAACATTTGCCCTGAGTCAATTATAGTCAGTCAGCAAGGTGCTTGGAAAATATTCGGTTTAGATTTTAGCATTACATCAAGTAGTGCTGGGGCCGAAGTAAGTAACCAAACTCATTAAAACACTAATTACGAGTAATACTTTACTTTAAACAGCATTTTATAACGGTTTATTTTAATGTTAGGCAAACTGGATTCCTAAGGAGTACGACCCAGATGCACAGCCCGTTTCACAGCAACATTTGGATTTTATGGCTCCAGAATATCTGAAAGTTTCATGTTCTGCTGCAAGTGATATGTATTCTTTGGGAATGCTCTGCTTTGCAGCCTTTAATGATGGAAAGTCACTTTTCATTAACTGTGGAAGTTGGCAGATTTATAAGCAAAATATTGAAAAGGTTAACATTAACAAACGATTTTGCTTGGAGTGTATTTAAATTCCCAGGAAGTCTGCGCAAGTCAATTTCAAATTCCAATTTTCTTTGTTTTCTTACAGCTGCATGATCTCACAGACTCTAGGCTTTCTGTTGCCCCACCCGAAATGAGAAATTTTATTCGACGGTTACTTAGTATTACTCCTGAGCATAGACCTGACTCGCACGAATTTTCCAAGGTACTAAAATGCTTATGAAACAAACTGTATAAACATTGATAGAGTATGGTATATATGATACAAAAATTATTCATTTTTTAAAAATAGTTGGAAGTTCTTCATGATGTAGGCGTCAAAACTTTAAATTATCTCGACTCACTCTTTCAATGGGACAATCTTCAGAAGAGTAAATTTTATAAAGGATTGGGTGATATTCTTCCGTCTTTGCCGCAAAGAGTTCGAGTGCATCGGTAATTTAACCATCTTCGCATGTTATTGGTTTTATTGTCATGTAAAACTCATTAATTGAGTATAATTTACTAAAACTCATTTGGCTACTTGATAACTTTCTTTAGAGTGGTTCCTTGTTTATCACAAGAGTTCGTTAATCCATCGATGGTACCATTTGTTTTGCCGAATGTTTTGAAAATCGCCGAGTGGGCAAGTAACGAAGAATATGTCAAACATATTTTACCTTATTTAAAAGATGTGATGAAGTTACGTGAGCCAGTTCAGGTACATAACACATACTTATCTTTAATGCAAAATTTTAAAATGTTTTTGTTGTTGTGCATAAATCTAACGGAAAACTTTGTCGCAGGTTTTGTTTATATTTATGAAAAATATGGAGTTACTTCTTCAGAAAACTCCTCCCGATATAACCAAGTCAGACGTCTTACCTCTCATTTATGGTTCACTGGAGTCTGATTCCGTCCAGGTTCAAGAATTATGTCTAGCAATCATTCCAGGATTTGCGGGCCTTATAGACTACCCCGCAATGAAAAATTCTCTCCTTCCAAGAATTCGAAAGCTCTGCACAACAACGCAGAGTTTATCTGTTAGTACTCAATAACGAAACAATTTAATCGATTTTAACTACATTGTACAGCATTACATTTTTAAATTCCTCATTTTAGGTACGGGTAAACTGTCTTGTGTGCTTATCAAAAATTTTGGATCATTTGGATAAATGGCTTGTCATTGACTTTGTGTTGCCATTTTTGATGGAAATTCCTTCTCGGGAGGCAGCAGTGATCATGGGGATCATCGGTAATTACATAATTATAAATACAAAATTTGTGATTCTAATTTAAAATCATTATACATCAGAAGTATTAAAATTTCCGCAACGTCTAGGTATATACAAACTAGCTGTGAACCACAAGAAGTTGGGTGTAACGAAAGAAATCATTGCAACTAGAATTCTTCCATTCGTTTTTCCTCTAACAATTGAGAATGGATTGACCGTGCAACAATATTCAACGATAATGAACTTTGTCTACGAACTGATTCAGAAAGTTGAGACGGAGCATAAAGTGAAACTGGAAGAACTTGGAGCGATGACAAGGGAGAAAGAACAAATGTACTTAAAGCCGTCAAGTGATTTTATTTATTTAATCTGAAAATATTAGTAGCATGACTAAAGCGCCGTTTTGTTATTCTAGGAAAGCGGAGCTTAATTCTCATCCTGCACTGAGCGGGAATGACAATCAACTAAATCATTCAACGTCAGACATGTTTGGAGATTTGACGCTTAATCACACCGCTTCCTCATCCTACAATAAAGCGAATAATGATTTTGACAAAACTTTGATAAAGCTTACTCCGCTTAATCCTCGGAGCACAGCAAAATCTCCAGTTGAAAATGTACCGCGTGATCTAACTTCTACTTTAATGGATGCTAATCTTCGACAAATGAAAACTCAATCAACGCCGAGCAGAATGACAACTTCCCTCTCGATGCCGATGGGAATGGGGACAGTGCAACCTCCGCAGCCAATGATGAGCGCTTATTTCCCTAATCCTAACAATAATATGACTGCATTTCCTTCAACGTTTACATCGTCTAACGTTCCTCATAGTCAAACTACCTTTAATCTAAACGCTGTTGGCGCTGCTGCTGGACCTATGGGAATGTTTCAACCGCGGCCCCCAATGGCGGGCCAGCAACAACAACAACAAAATAATAGTGCGAATGCGAAAATTTTATCCAAGAAGGATATTGATGACTTTTTGAGGTGAAATCTTCCATGTTAACTCAAGCAAACGAAATGCATTACTGATACTGATTACAAAATTATTTAATTTTAAATGCAAAGATAGGTAAATATTTAAATGGTGTCGATGGGTGAAGATAAATTGAGCAAGACTGTTTCATGAAAGTGCTACTAAAATTAATGCTGTTACATAAAATGGACATGCCAGCATCCGACTTTGGTATTTACTATTTACATATATTTATTAACTATAATATTTTTTATTTCGACTGTAGAATTAAAAGCCATGTCCACCATGAGAATCGCATATGGTTAACTTTGGCATTGACTACTAACTTCTTCAACATGACCAAAAACGATGAACAATGTGAGTTCGATTTGGGAACAGTTACATCACTTTTTTAAATTCTTAGTAGAGTTTACGATAGTTGGGAAGTTCAAGTTCGCTCTTCAAGTATTGACTTAGTGACTTTCATACAGAAAAAACGAATTGTGAAATGATGATTATCGTAGCGATATCAAAGTTGTCCATTTGAGATTTTGATGGTCGAAGTGTAATTCTATCATAGAATTTCTATGCATAATTTAGCGTACTTTAAAATAAATCTGGTGTTACATTTCTGACATGTCTTCGCAGGAATTCTACAGCTCAACTATGTTTGGTTGTTTTCAATCCAAAATCCTTGTTTGGTAAACCTAAGTCATTTTTGTATTAAATATATTTAGTTTGCAGTTTCTTTGATATTTATGACATTGAATATTTATACAATTTTTACATGTAATTGAAACTTAATACCGCCAATCATAAATTGTTGTTTGTTAGATGTAACTACTTTAGTTTAATGCAATCTCTACAGTGCAATGATATGGACTTTTGCAGTCTACCAGTTAGTACCAGGAGCCACGAACAAATGAAAGTAGATTATATAATAATATAAAACACAAAATTATCTTATTTAACTTTTTAAGTAGTTCGATTTTATTTTTATTGTTTTAATGTCATGATTCCAAACGTTTTTATTAAATAATTCATATTTTCAAATAATCTAGTGTTGAACAAAGACTTCATATTTTTTCGAAACTTTCCGCTGTAAACTAATATACACAATAACATGTTTTTGAAGAATTGTGCTGTTATCAATTGATAATTGTAAAAATGGAATTTTGCGAGGATACAGCACACTTATATGAATGCAGTGTAACTTGTGATGATGATATGATATGAGATACAATATTTTTCATGTCCTTCTTCACAGGAAATAAATCGCTTCCTGTTCTATTCTAAAGTTGTCCGTATTTTACTTTTAGTTATTTTAATCTGCGGAAATACATCATAAGGTAAACATAATATAACGAAACAATAAATAATTCTTGAATTCGATCCTAAGAAATAAACGCATATCTGGTAATAATATATTAAATTAGTATAAATCTTTTATATAAACTTCACTACGGGGTGCTTTATCATGAAATGAGCCGAAGAAAAGGTCTCGATTTTTTAATCTTAAACATTATTAGAAATGAATAAGATTTGACTTCATTTGTGCATTGAAAAGAACATACGAAAATCTCTTTTTAGTATCTTTAAAGCTAACTACAAATACATTTAGTTTTTGATGTCCAAGCATATGTCTTGAGACATTTTTAGTTATTTCATTTTTTTCTGAATTGAATGACTATCTCATTGCATTATTTATTGGGACGCACTGTTGAAAAAATCAATACAGTGCTTTAAACACACCTAAACCTTTCACGAGAATTTTAAATTAAGTTTTCGCCTACGTTTTGTTTGCTTCAGACCCACACGCCGTGGGGATTTTTACTAGTGGGGGCGGCATTCTCCAGTTGTCGTGGCGAACCTATCATACGTCTGGTGCTTCCTGACCGTTGATGGACACCCCCGTCTACAACTTCATCCGGTGGATTGATAATTAAGCTCTGAAGGTTTGCTTCTTTCATCGCAGAAACCAGTTGCTCCATTTGTTTCTTCTTTTCGGCTAACGTCGACTCTAAACTATGAACTTCCTTGTCAAGTGAACCAGAGAGATCAGATACTGCGTCAGTTTCCCTTCTTGCTACTTCCAGCTCCTTCTTTACTCTTTCAACTTCTGAAAGTGCAGCAGTTTCTCGTTCTAGCCACTCATCTTGCCGTTGAGTCATAGCGATCTGCGTCGTTTGTAAGTCATCGGCCAATTTCCTTCATTTCAAAAAACAAAGCCGCATATGTATTTAATGATATTTTACAGTCTCGGAATAAATAATAATTTCTATACCCTTTCACAAACTACATAATTAATTATTGCAACAATAATACAAAGTACATAGCGTTTCATTATCAAAAGCTAGGTTTAAATAGTTGTTATTAGAAGCACTACTGAAAAAAAAGATTAAGTGAAGCCTTTAATTTACAAATATACAAGTGCATAAGAGTAGGAAAATTTTTACTATCAACAACATTTCTCATTATCATTAATATTATTAGTAATCAAAATGCAGCACACTTAGGAAGGTTTGGGAGGTCACTGCGGATGAGGTACCTGAGCCGATTTCTGCATTTATCCAACTCATTTTCACATTTGCCCAGCTCACTCTTCAAAGACGTAAGTTCTATTTTAAGCGATTCAGATTCTTGTCGAACATACTCATTTTCCTCTTCCAGGTGGGATAAAGACAGAACTTGATTTTCATTCTGAGCACTGATTACTTCCAATCGCGAGATCTCTTTCGTTATGAACTCCATGTTTCGTTGTTGTTCTTTGGCTTTCCCCTCCCAGAACATAATTTCTGCGTCATACTGCAAGCAAAACATTTACTAATAATGTCATCTACGAGACTTATGTGCATAATTTGATGCACAGATTTGTACGTTGTAATAATACTGAATGTATAATTTTTTATTCAAGTTTCAATTTTACCTGAGTAAGTTCAGCCTGTTGAGAAGTTAATTTCTCTCTCTGAGAATTAACAAGGCGCACTAAATCTTTGTAGTGAGAATTAGGACTGTCAGCAGCAGAATGTGAAACCGCAGTTGGTGCTTTATTCGCGGACCCATTCTGATTATCTGTACTTGACGGTTCACCATTCAGTAGCGATTGTTCCTGTGAAAATATGTAATAATATTTTATTCATCCAGTTGTTAATTTAATCCCTTTCAATACGACTGAAGCAATTTAATTGATGCTAATTTCATTACAGTTTATTGTCAATTACCTTACTACACCAGAATGAAGATGTTTCAGACTTATCACTGGCGCTATTATGCGACGACAGAAAAGTTTCCAATTGCGACGCTTGGGAGGTGGCTAGAGGTGGACCGTGTCTGGAGGGAGAATCTTTCGAACTAGGAACACCGGAAGCACTTATACTATTACTACTAGTCGTTCCACCATTATTTAGCAAACTAGATGAAGAACTGTTGACGGACGATCCAAAAAATGACTGAGAACCCACCGAGACGTTTGAAACGCCTCGGGCAGGCGAGTTGCTACTATTATGTCTTAACTGATAAGCATTCGAATATTGCGATGGAGATTGCTGTTGCTGTTGCATCATAGTTGGAGGGGGAGGTTCACGGTACGGGGGAAGGGGAAGGCCTTTCAAACTCGGAGAGTTAATGTTCGAAGGCGAGGAAACTGACGGCGAAACTTTTCCTTGGTACGAAATTGGATTAGGAGGTTCTCTGTAGGGCGGCGGTGCGCTGAGTTCCTTCATTTTGCTCGCGAGGGAAGGAGGTGCCTGCTGAAGCGAAGAACCGCCAGGTGAAGAACTACTCACTTTTCCACTTGTCACTGACGACGACGAGCTGAAATCTTTTATGGCATCGCTATGAATCAGTCTTTGTGGAGCACCCTTCATTACACCTGAGGTCGCCTCACTCGGCTGCAGCTTTCCTCCTCCACCAGAGCTTCCATTTAAATGAGAGAATTGTTTTGTTGAAGAGTTTGAATTTCCGGGTTGACTTGCTGCACTCGGTCTCTGGTTCGGAAGATTGTTGGGTGTGTGATAGGACGAGTTCGAATGTGAAAACTTCTTCGATGACGATGATGGTGTTGACGGTGAAAATCCATTGTTCAGTGGTACACAATTCGACTGGTTTGTACTACTTCCACTGACACCACTCGAAGCATATCCTGGTTTAAAAAGTGACGGATAGTTATCGCTGAGGTTGTCTCCACCTCCACTGGTTGTGTTATTGTTGTTACCGGACTGGCCAGATTTTCCAGGTGAAGTTGTTTTGCTTGAGTTGTTCGAGGAATCAAGGGGTGACCACTGCAGAATAAACTGTACGTCGTTTGAGTGCTCACCCCATTTTAGCAATACCTAAAATAGAAAAATAACAGCAAAATGTTCATTAACGTCAAATTAAGACCCAGCCTCGATGAACAGAGTGGGGGCAAAGTATGTATCTCTACGTCGCGGAGTCTCGGACGTGACTGGCTGAACGGCCACTGCGATTTTCGTTTTATTAATAAAAAATATTGGCTGACATTATTTGAAACTGAATTCGAAGGCCGAGCGTGGAAATAATGGTCATCTCTGGTTAAGAGTAAAGACACGTACCTTGAGTGGTTGTTCTCCGGGTGCCAAGAGTCTTTCACTGTTTCGCCATCGTTCGATGAGGGTGAATCGCCCAGTTTTCCCAGTTGCATGTGCCAAGGCATAAACCACGTCCTGTAACATGTGCAATGAATAATGTAAGAAATCATTTCACACAAGATCAAACCATAGACTCGTGCCAACTCCATAATAAATATGGAGTTTGAGTCCATGTGTACTAAACAGAACAAATGCACACTTGTTCCGAAATTGTATGTGGATTGCGGAAAATAAGCGTTTTATTGTATATATCGTTTATTATACGGCAATCATAATTATAAAATTGAAAAGCGTCGTCAACATCAATATTTAATACCCTCATTCATAATAACACAGTCTATTTTTATATCACTCGCATTTCGCATGCAAAGATTTCCGAGTTGAGCAACAGAGTAGGTATTTAATTTTCACAAGGTCAGCTTGTTCCTCAGAGACTCAATCGGTTAAGTGAACATGGAGGACGAAAAGAAAAGTAGACTTTCGGTTGCTTTAAATATCATATCGCACAGGAAAATACAATGTGCGGAAAATAGGTTCCGACCGAGGACGTGGTATTATTATAAAACGCTAGAAAGATATTATCGTTTGTGTGACCTATAGTCGAGTTTTCGACTCCTATTCCTTGCTTTCATTCAATATTATATTATATTATGCTTTTCCTGAGTCCTGACTCTGTCTTGCCAAAAATAACATTGCCTGGCATGATCGCTGAAACCGGGTGATTCCAACTTTGAAACATGCATGTCACCTAAAGAGAAAAATAGGATATATATCTACTTAAACGTATACTTAAAAGAGCAATACAAATTGCTAATTGGAGACACCGAATGAGACAACTTCCTGAAAATGTATAAAGCTCTAGAACTAATGCTGATTCAAGGTGGTGTTTTACGAAAAGCACTTTTTAAATAGTACTTACTTACACAACATGAAAATATTTGCACACATAACATAAGTAGCTGACTCGTAGTGGAAAACCTATCCTTGTGCTGGCTTCTCTTTATCTTTTCTTGGCAAATTGTTCGAGGGTAATGCAAATCCTAACTGACCTATCTTTCAGACGTTTGTACGATTGAATATACAAAATCGTTTAAATTCACTTTTTCCTTCCAGTGAATTGTGAGTACATCTTTAATTGTAACTGTCACTCTTATGCTAATAATAATAATCATCAATGAATTCTACAGAACATTAATTTTCGAATTATTTCATGGATGTGTCACTTGTTCAATGTGAACCGCTGCTTGGAAATGGATTAAAATGCGACGAAAAGTAAATACATGAGAAACCTTTAAATGTGTCTTTTTTATTTAATGTTTAACACCCACGCTGTACTTAGCACGAAAACTAGAGAAACATTTTTCGTTGGCTTCTCCTACGCAATTGATAGATTCTAATGACCAAGTTGTTGCATGCTTATCGTGAACTAGATTGCTCTATATAATAATGGCAATGCTAATAAAATATCAAATAAAATACAATGTAATGGCAAGACATTAAGTTTATTTCTAAATCTGATCGCTATTGATCTAATTTCTCAAGTAACACACACAACCAACGTAAAGAACGATCGAGAGAGAGAGGAAACAAATTCAGATAGCTCGGTAAAAATTGTGTGGTTGAACAAAAGTTTATTCTTACCTGACATGTAGTTTTTTCATTGACCCCACAGACGACCCTTTGTATACCTTCCACCCAAACTTTAAGTTCCATTTTTCTGGATCCTTTGAAGGATCACTAAAGTCTATAGTGTCTTATCGTGCCAATCTTCATTTTTCGTGATCGGTTGTTGTGGTTTCGATATTGGAAAAGGAAGTAAGATTAGACTCGAGCTGTGGCAACCTCTGTTCGTCCTGCTTAACAGAAATCGTCTGGGAAGTCGATTAAAATTACTCATGTCTCAAACTGAACGATTTAAAACAAGGCTGCAATGATTATTCCAGACTTGAACGGCAGCATCCTCTTCCTGGTTTTATGTAGTCACTGCTGCGGTTATTCCTTCCAAATGTTGGCCCACGCTGATTCGAACTCTATGAAATTTGCAAGAAACGCTTCATCAATATAAATGCTTTCTATTTTTGCAATATTATTTATTGGACATCTAAATGTAGCAAAACTAAAGCGAAAAACGATATTCCGGTTTCAGATTGCTGCTGCTAATAACTATACCACATTTAAAATATAGTAATAATCCATGCAATCCATGGTTCACTCTAAAACTTTAACAGACCTTTTCCCTTGAGAACTCGTACGAGTGATATGTACGATGTCATTCGATTTTGTATGCAAAAATGACGTTATTGACACCGACTGACGAATGAGATAATTATAATAACGCTATTGGGGTATTCGCTTGCCAAGTTATTCTACAAATACATGTTCAATGTTCATGATTGTATCATTGAAACTTCCACTATGATGAGATGCAAAATAAAAAGTGCCACCTCATGTCAAAATGTATGAAGTTTTTATTTGTAGCTTTCCTATGCTATGAGAAAAATAGTGACAGTTTCAAAATCTAATGAAAGGTGTCATTTTCTATAAATTGGAGTAGTTTTATGAAGTGCACGAATTATGAACATTCTAAAGTATCTCCAGCTATGAATTAAAGCAAAGTCAAAACTCCAGATTTGGAAATCTTACAATTACAACACCCGTACATATATTCATACAATTCCAATGTCGGTTGCTTTTGATTTTGCAACAACTTAAGGCATGTTGACAATTGACGTTGTTTAGTTCTCATAAACCTACGTACTAATGTAGTAGTAAAATATGAATAAGCAGAATATTACACACATGTCGCACATATGCATATGTGCAAGGAAATCGTTTTAAATACGAGTCCTCTTACAGGCGCCGTATATGTTTGCTCATAAAATGCACAATATCTTTAATCTTATCGTATAAAAGAGTGGTTGACTTCACAATTACTGCACTCATGTTTGAGGTTTGGTTTGGTTGTCTTGCAAGAATTACCGGTTCACTGCCAAGGAAAAATGAGAGGGAGAGCAACCAGGCAAACAAACAATACTTTAGGCAAAGAGAAGAATTGTAAAGGTACTACTATGGTATGCCTCACAGCTTCATCACATCAACGTGCCACTACCTAACAAAAAGGAGAGCCAAGATGTTCCTCCGATTCGATTCGAAGAATTTTTAGAGATGATGTTGAATGTCAAGAAACAAAGATACTCAACAGAACGAATGTATAAAAGAAACTTTTTGTTGTATTTAACGTAAGGCAATATTCTACAGCCAATGCCAGTAATATTTTAACTGTTTGCATTTTTCTGTTAGTTATTCCTTACTCCTTACAATGACCAATTTCATTAATAGAGACATTGACTTGATTTTGGTTGCAGAAAAATTGTTTGGTATGCAAAAGAATTCTAAAAATGTATAAGTTTAGTACCGATTCAGCTTCGTACCAAAAACATTAATTTGAACTTCAAAGTGATGCACAGGACCTTTTGTTATTTGGCTTTTGCGTGAACGTTGACCATTTTATCTATAAGGAAGGGTTAAGCGTTCCAGACTTTTTAGCACATATAAAATGTTATAGTTTGTACGTAAGCAACAACCAAAATCACTTCAAATAAACTAATCATGTTTTTTCATTGATCAACCATGACAAATCACTAATCAGTCATGACGTATGATGATTGATCAATGATGTGATTGATCAATCTTAACTTCTATGTCACCAATCATGTTCTCCAAATGACCAATCATAATTTTCACACCAATCATGACCGTAAACTGACAAATCACGCCCAGAGATTAACCAATCATGACATCTAACTGACCAATCACACCCCGTGATTGATCAATCATGACCCCATCGCATCCAGAATGTGACCATTCATGACCAAACACACCTCGTGATTAACTAATCATGGATAGTCGCAATCCGTGATTCACCAACGAGTGGCCAGTCATTACCATCACCATTATTGCCAATGCATTGGTAATAGATAATATTCGAGATGTACATATTTGTAATTTACATAATGTAAAAACACACGTCTTTGTTTTTGGACGAGAGCACGGGAAAAACTGTTCAAAGTCCCAACTCACTCGAGCCAAAGTGCATTTTTACAAACAAGCACATGCATCTACTTCATTAAAATTTAATTTGCCCTTTATTCATTATAGTCAATCAAATATGTATAGTTTAATGTTGAATTTTAATCTCAATTAAATTAGAGTACAAACGGTACCTACATCAACGGCCAGAAGCTGAAGCCTGAGACTAAGCGCGAGCTGAAATTCGGCGACTACATAGGCGTAGGAATTAGCCACGATAACGATGATAACGGCAGTGGCTCCGAGGCGCTTGACTGTACCCAGGAGGCTCACTTCGTTTTTAGATTCACGGTAGTGAATGATTGTCATTTTACAGTTAAAGTTAACTACAAAGAATTAAGATAAAATGGACATTTAAAAAGTGTTTAAATTTTCATTTTCAGTTTCAGGAGGAGGAAACTCAATAAGTGATCTTGTTACTACAATAATCATTTTTTCTCTTCCAGCACGCTTCCATTTTTCAGCTACTTCAATAATTTGTAAAAGTGGTCGATATTTCGATTTAAGTCACATTCGCACTAAACAAATAGTGCACAGAATAAACAATATGAAGATTATTTTGTAATGATTATTCCGACTTCCATATGACGACTGTAAAATCGGACTTGTAGGAAATAAAGCTTTGGCAGGCATAATCTTAACTTTTATTTGAAATTCAAAGCCAACTCAAACCCAAAGAATTTTTTATTTGCTTTTAGGGTTAGTTATAAGAAAATTCTACCTCTGATCGCCTAAGGCAAATCTATTAATCTTTCATTTTATTTTATTAACGGTATGCAAATGTACTTCATGTGGCATGTTTATCCATACGTTTTTAGAAAATGTCGAGGATACTTTTTGTAAACAAAAATATCAGTTACCATGATTGCTATTGCAACCAACCTTCAATTCTACGAGATTTTTTGGGGGCTAAGTTAAAACACGTAACGTAATGCGTTCATGGCTCTCATCATCATATTTAATCCTCAAATAATAATACAAACAAAACGCCAAAAACAATCTTCAACAACAGCATTTTGACTTCCTCTGTTCTTTACCTTCTTTTTACGTAATTGATCTTTTCATTCAAAATCATCAGCAAACGTAACATTCATTAATCTCATCCACGTAGATATTCTGCAAGAGAGCTCAACGAGTAATAACTGTGTTATGATCATAAAATTCGCAGATACATGCAGTTGAAGGTTACAGAGTTCATAATTAGCTTCTACAGTGCAATGCGTTTCATTTTAACGCAGCTTTTAAACTCATTGGTAAAGGAGTTGTGCACAGTGCAGAGCGTAACCAAGAGACATACATAAAAATGCATTCAATTAACACTTTTCGAACCATTATCTTATTTTAGTTGTGCATTGTATAATTTACTTGCATAGTAAAATGTAAAACAATCGAAAAGATGTGACTTCAAATCAAATCAGAACGCTGAGAAATATTTTGTTTACAAATTATTTAGAGTTTTAATGAATGATTATTATTGAAGTACTCCTGCCATTAGCTTTTTTTCATTTGACAGCGGTTAGATTATAGAAGGGATAGAATGTTAACAAACAATTTGTATAGCAACAATATGAAACACCGGCCAACGCATATGCTCAAGGGTATGCTTTATCATTACATTTGTAAGAGATAATCTGGCAAGAGTGGCTAAATCGAACCATCATAGTAATTATATTGTATTGTACATATTTGCTTTAATATGCTAATGAAATATTACATGAAAGAAAACAAGCCTTTCCCTCGATTCTATGGTTTACCATTGTATCAGGTTTCAATTGAGCAGTAATACCGTACCGCGCTTCACTGCTGCAGAAGTTTTGACTTCTGATGCAGGGCATGTTTTCTGCCGGTAAAGTACCAGAACCAGTGCACAATTTGCTTTAAGGAGAGATACGGCCAAACCTCCCCTGAACCTAACTTAACCAAAAATAATGACCATCGGTACCGTCTGCTCACTATAGTCTACATTTGGCCGATGGACCAAATACCCTTTGCATTTTTTGTCCACCGATATCGGAACCACGCCGAGAAATACACCTTTAAATCTATTTTCTCTACAGGTACATACATTGTACATGTGTGTAATTCAAAAACCCAGAAAGTTGTTTTATTGTGAATTTTGCTCTTGTGATGGCAGTGGTGACTATGATTTGTATCTGTAAAAAAGATTCACTTACGATTAGCCTGTGAAATGTATGGGTTATCAAGAAAACCTGACATACCTATAAACGTACTACTGCTACATTTCATGAATTCTGCTTGGCATCAGTTTTGTAGATATGCCTAAACACACAATGTCAAATTTCATGCAAATATGTACCTTTATAAATTGATGCTAACAATTAAAAACAGAAGTAAATATGTGTTCAGTCATTCCTAACCGAAAAAGAACTTAAACTTAATTACAATCAATTAGAATCTGCGACGTTTCTAGAAATATTGCTGTTATTACAAACCTCTTAATTATTCAAGATTACATTTGTGATTGCACTGTAGAATAAAATGGTTATCAAAAGTTGTGCGGTTTGCACAGTAATGAACAATAACAGTAAAGTCTATTTTTGTAAAAACCCCAAGGCCCCACCAACCTTCTTTTGCATAAACAATTAATGGATTACATTCTGATTGGATACATTGAACAAAATTAAAACCTAAATTAGACTGGAACATACATTTAACTATTACCATTTTCCACAAAGGTTTGTTACGAAAACAGAATTTATTAAATTAAATTTAAAACAGAGGGCTGGGATTTGGGTTTAAGTTTATCATAATCTTTTACAAAGTCTCTGGATGAACAATTAAATGATGCGACCATAAAGCAAATTACTAGACATACTACACATTCGCTCACTAACGTTGTTGCTGCGGAGTTAAAAACCGACTGCACCGTACCAATTATAATGCAAATCAAAAGCATTATATGAAAACTATGTAGGTATGTATATTTCTTTTATTTCTGTGATATTGTATTTCAACATACATGTGCGCAGCAAATTTTCTAGCTGCTTGAAAAGTCGCGAAGTAAATGGGTGATGTAAGTATCTATAGGAGAAAACGCATTGAATTATCAAAGATATATAAAATAATAACATTGCTTACACGTCTTTTTGCCGCAGGCCATGATCTTACCAATTGTCGCTCTTTCATCTCATAAGGGCTATGGTTTTTTGTTGTGAATTTTGGCTTTGCGTAGTGGTTTTTTGCTAGCAAGCCCATATTACATGTACATATGTACGTATGTTAAGATCACAGACGACATACATCTCAGGCGAAAATATTGCAAAACATCTTTCTTAGTTTTACAAGAAACAACCAAGCCAAACCGAAGCCCTCCTGCCCCGCGTATGATCCTACGATTCAACTGAATCTTAATCAACCCCAACACCGTGCCCAACATTCCTTTGTTTATTTCTTTGCATTTTACATCTATTATTTTTGGCAAAATAAATCGTCGAATTAAAGTGTTTGATGGTACCCATTGTCTTTGCTCACATTTTATCTCGACTTCTCGACACAATGTTTGTGAACGGCATCAGGAAAATACTTCGGCTAGCTTATGAAATTTTATAAGCATTGACAAAATTATCTTACGCTTCTCATTTTATACATTTATCACTCTATACAGCAAGCACGCTTTGCAATAAACCAGAAATATTCATGATGCAACTTCATTTATTTAACTTCGTAAACAGCAAAACTTTTAGAAAACGAATTTGGCCATTTACATTGTATTAATAATCTGTACTGTATTTCAAAAATAACAAACCGTAAAATTTTATGAAACTTTCATGACCATATTGTTTCATGCTGTCGCCGCTAAGCGATCCTTTCATTAAAATACACGGGAAAACGACTTTTCTGAATTGAGAAATGAAATAATAACACTGTATGCTTCACTTCACGAAACATAAATGAGAGTAATAAGATGGTACGGAGAAACATGTTCATGACTTGAGTTAACTTTCATGGATCTAAAAAAGGTCAGTAAATTCCGCTTCATTCTTTCTAGCTTCTTTTCAGTTTGTTGGATAATTGTGCCTATAATCATGCGTGAAGAATTAATTGTTTTATGTAAAATATCTCATCATACGAAACTGCGTTATCGGATATTCAAATTGTTCAATTAATTCAACGCCCGAACGGTACATTTTATTGCCCAGTTTTGCAAATTCTCTCGAGTAAGTTCCAGTTTTTTCTCCGAAACTTTTATCTTTCATGTTTGAAATTGAACATGACACCATTTACATAAAAAAATAACAATGGATGAAGAGGATTAAAATGGTGCCAGTATATGTTAAAATAAGTCTATCATTAACTCATTTTCGTCCTGAATATTTTCAACCAAGTATATGGCCTTGGAAAGCAAATAACAGGGTTGTAGTGGAAACAAATATTACATCCATAAAATTCCTTTTACTATCTTGTTCAAAGTCTAAGAAGCCCTTTATTAAGCAGTGTGAGTAATTTCAGGGTTAGAAATTGAAGAGTGCCGTTAATTAGGCACAACGAAAAGTTGTTAAAAGTGTTTGAGATTGTGAAACACAATCTAATATCGCATCTGAAGCGTTTTGCGACGTCGCGTCGGCTGTAAAATTCTGACTCTACCTCAACTTCCAAACTTAGATCAGCCAGCATCCAACATTACACGTACACATAAAAACACTTCAATATGGTATAAAATGCAAGTCGTGGAAAACATAAAAAGGCGAAATGAGTTTGCGGAGAGAAGACGCAATTTATAAATAATAAAGTTTTAACAAGTAAATTGCGAATGGTCGTTAAAAATTATTTCGTTTAAGTCTCCAATTTCACGTGTATTGTTACGAAAGATTCTGAGGGTAAGAATAACTCCACAAAAAGTTTGTAATTTGTAAGACATTTACAAACGTCTTAAAATGCGGTAATAATCACATATGTGAAGATGCTCAATAAAGCCATTCTCTATGGTTATTGTATGGAAAATGTTTTTGTTCCGCCTATTCTCATGTATTTTCACGCTTGTGCTTCCGTCATTCAAGTCGTGTGTTCAGCCTCAGCCAAAAAAAACATTCCACAACACAATGCTATTGACCATTACACCTGGCCCTGGTCGTCGAGTGCGGAGATGATGAGCGGTTATGCCTGACTGTGCTAATAATTGAAACTTCATGATTATTCGTTGCTCTATATGGAAGTACAAACCGCCCCAAAAGATGCGACAAATGAAATTGTAGTATTACTCCATTAGTATTTCTCATTTATAAGTGAATTTAATTAGTGAAAATGAGGTTAAAGCGCCTTTAAGAACGACCAAACGTAAACACACAATACATATTTATATGTATCGGATGCGCGAATTATTATAATATATGCTGTGAGCTTTCAGTAAAGCATAATGCGATTCCAGTAAGGCCGCAGGCACTTTTTTTCATAAACCACTGGATGGATTGGTTTTATGCAGACATGTCAGGTATTCATGGACAGATTAAACTTGAAGATGGACATAATCTGTCAACTCGATTCTGTATCAACCTCAGATGTATTAAAATTAATCTACACCCCTTTTGGTCGAACTTTGGACAATCCGTTAATCTAATTATTAAAGAGGAGGACGCCTAATGACGGCAAACGGACAATGTAGCTTAATTGTGACCGAGAGACTTTCGTATTCCTTTTCCTACCTAAAAGTTATAGCATGCAGCATATCTTAGAGCCTTTACAAAATTTAAAATTATACTTTTGCTTTTTCGTTCCTCTGCCATCGTGATATACCACTACCACCTAGAATTCTTTAGGATTTGTTTCCTCGGCGATATGTTCGAATATTAATAATAATGATAATAATCATGAAATAGTAAATTCTAGCTTTTTAACAGCAGCGATTGATTTTCTGATACATAAATTTGGAAAAATAACACGATACCAACCTACATACATTTTGTAGCTACAACTACATTTATTTTTGCTAGTAATTTAAAACAGCGGAACGCGTTTCACTGAATTGTTGAGTATCGAGCGTCACATTGACGATTGGATTGGCCACAAAGAGGTGCAGTGACCCACACGCGTATACGCATCTTCTTTCTAATACTCTTTCGCTGCTTCAGGTTTACAAGCGCCAGCAAGGTTTTAGTTTTTACTGCTTTGCTTCACTCAACAATTTTGACAATTATAGGGTATTTGACGAATGAAATAATACCATTCAATATTCCTCTGTACGGTGAATCGAGAAACCTAGAATTTTCATCCTTTCGTGTTAGACATTTAACTGCAAATGTTTGCAAAAGAGACACTTTCTTGATGATTTAGTGTGCTGAACATGCTAGTTAGTTGTATAGTCATCTCAGCAGAACAAAAACTGTATTTTACGAGCATTCGAATTTTCTCGGGTTAATTGCTCGACAAGTACATGTGAATGATTAAGTTAATAATCTGTTAATAATAAATGATAGTTTAGAGGAAGGACGGATCATTCTCATTTTAATACCTGTTATTAGTGGTAGTCTTGCATGCTTTCAATTCCCCGTCATAATATTGTTACAGTCAAGACGGCTTGTTACTAACAGACTGCTGAAGGTTGTTTAACTACGACACCCAAGGTACTCAACACAATACCATTCAGGTCTGTCACTTTCAAACATATCGTCGTGTCTCCTCTATTTTGACAAATATCATACCTCTAAGGTGAGAATCCATTTTAAAATCCAGACTCCAGGATTTTGGGAACCGAAAACAGTGTCCCTACCTACTACTAAACAGACTACTCCTGCAAACTGGACATTCGGCTCTTTACACAATCTCGCATTAGAGAACAACTGTAGTATTTACATTTGTCCTATATAGTAAATACAAGCATAAGATTTTTCATTAAATGTAAAGCTGCCAGTTGTCCTAAAAAAGCCACCGGTAAAACTTTCGAGTTCTCCTCCACAGTGGAGGATCTACTGCCAGTTATCTGCAGTTGTGCTCTAACCATTATCTTCAATTCTAGATAACTCATTATTCATTAACAATGAATTTCAAACAGACGGAAATTAAAATAGGAGATGACTTCAGTTGTGAGCATTTTCACGTTTGAGACCCAAGAGTTCTCCGTACGAAACTTCATGTTTGTTGTTCTGAGTTAAATTTAAAAACTCACACCAACTTTGACATGTGCGATTTTTTTGTATTTAGTTATTTTCATGTTCGTGTTTCCATAACCAAAGATCCTGTTTTTAATCCGTGCGTGACAAACTTTTTGAGAGAACAATATTACATGTGATATGCGTTTCGCAGGTCGTTGTAGGAGTACTTTTGTACCAACAAACTCAAACAGGAAAGACGCTGACAAGAATAATTATTGAATGTCTCTGCTTTTTCAATCTGCCTTCCGTCTGTACAGATGTTGCACATTCTAAACGTTCAGCCACCATATTAACAAAGCAATTACATATTTCTTTAGCGACAATCGTAAATGTTTAATATGACGAATCAAGTACCTCATTGCTTAGCTGCATGAGAAGCTGATAATAGAAAAATGTGCCTTATGTTAACTTTCAACAACCTTTATGACGTGCTCCCCTTCATTTCGTAAAGACAATTTGGAACTAATTTATTTTTAAAAAATCAGGCGAAACTGACTCCCACATAATTTACTACGTACATACTAATGTAGATGTTGTTGGAAAATAAGAAAAAAATAGCATAACACGACTTTCATAATAAGCTTTTTATGTATTGCGTAACAAAATCAAAGACATTTCTTCCTTGATCATTTAAAATTTATTCATTGATCGACAAATTCCGATCGAAAATGGAGATCCAGAAGCATCATTAGAACATTTAAGTTTTAATTCAAAGTAATTTAGATTTGCCACTCTCAATCGTGTCTTGATTGTCCTTCCTTCCACGCGAATTGGCTGAGTTGTTTCCAATGTAAATTATTCGCATTAGCATAAATAAGTGAGTGAGGACCAGATTTGAACACCTACATCAATTCATATCGACAAGCCAATTATGAATATTGAATGAAGAGTAATCACGATCAGATTAGGTTTTATGGGGCTGTGAGACATTTAGCTGCGAGTGAAAAGAAGCTCTAATATTTCACCCACGGATTCATAACGCCATCACATTTCCTCTGTCGCAACATCCAACTCTTTTTAGCATTCAAATAATTCACTGCGGACGCATTACAAAAATACTGACAATGAACCGGAAAAATAAACCCCAAAATCTGGCGATAAAAATGTAGTTTCAACAGGAAGTGCCTTGTAAAAAATTTATATTACCTATGTATTTACTGCTTTATGTCTCGATAATTGTTAGAAAACTCTTTTCACTTCATTTCATCAACTTTATATTTTTCTAATCGTCACAGTAAACTACTAAACTGAGTTTCGCTTTTCCTTCAAGTATTTTTAGAGTCACTTCAGGTTTGTGACTTCAGTTTTTGCAGTTATTAGACCAGCTAACCCAGAGTGGGCAGATGGGAACAACCATAATGTACATAATTCATAAAGAAACGAAGGCCCATGCATGACCAATCAACGCTTTAAACATTCGACAGGAAAATCGAATGTATATTTTAAAATGAAGAATTCTTGAGCAGCTACCTAGTCTTGGTAAAGGATTCTATTGATTTGGAAAATGTTAAGGCTGCTCTGGTTGCTGCGAGGAAGTGGTCCAGACAGAAACCATGGCTGAAAGCCAAAGGAGAGAAGACGATGAAAGAAATACGATGTAGAAGAATCATCGTGATTTGGTTGGCTATTACTATAACGATAACTAGTCAGAAGGACATAGAGAAATAAGTTGTACGATACATTACATTACTTCATGGTCTTCCTTCATTCAAACTGTGTAGTGCTCAAGAAAATTTCCCTTAGATTTTCTTCCCCTTCATGACAGAAGTGTCGCACTACTAATCATAGAACATCTAATCCTACTCCAGTAATCAATATCTAATCTGTTTCTGCCAAACACGCACTGTACATGTACCTTAGAAAAATCAACGGACGCACTATGACATGCCGCGTGACTACACAGATGCACACTAGATTACCAAGTATTTTAAATTAACATTCAAACATTGGCAGCTAAACTCGTTAGTATAAAAAATAACACATCTCCGATACATTCTAAAAGCATAGATAATGCCGAAAATGAAATTTTCGTGATTCCTTCTAACCCTATACTAGAAACTAAAATGAAATTGATCATTGACAAAGATTTGGATCAGCCAATCCACAAACACTAAATTAAATCACGTCGGTAGCAAAAAATAACATTTCAAAAAATGAAAAAAAAACTAAGTAATATTTTTAAAAGAAAAATGGAAAAGAACAGGCGAAAAATGAATCTTTAATCATGGTGCCCAAGTAAACCAACCTACTCAATCCATACTGTCCAGACCCCATAAAACTGGTAGTTTTGGTGAGTAGAAATGAGTTCAGAATGCCACTTCACAAATTCTTTCAATGGATTAAAAAGGCGTTCTATCCTCTCAGTGATTTTGTACTTCTGAAGCAACAAAAACGATACTTCATCGAAACTCCTCTTTCCATTTATAAAAATGTTTCCTGTAGAAGTGTAGAAACCATCATCGCATCGTCATTAATCTATAGATTTTGCCGTAAGGTAGAAGTTAGAAGTGGTGGTTACATCATTCACTTTAGTGTGAATTTGCTGGCTATTGGTTCATCGTAATAGGATGGGGCAAGGTGTTCATTGAATTATTTATTGATCCAACTGGAGCATATAAATATATCAAATTGTATCGTTTTTATCTTCTTTTAACAAACGAATTACGACTATCGCTGTAGTTACTTAGTCACCATGTACTCCAAGTGAAAGATTTATGGCTTCAGACACATTTATGTGAAAATAAATATTGCGAGAAGAGCCATGTGTTGAGAGATTGGGTGAAGAAAAAGAAACATGCAATTTATTGTACAAATCGCAGGCTGTTATCGCTAAAAGGTGAAGTGGAAACTGACCATCGGCAAGGTTTTCACATTAACCATTGCTCAGCCATAAAAACTCATCAGATTATTGATGCATGTAAAACGAACAATCGTCCAGGTTGAAGTCGCAGCAAGAGATAGAAGATTGAGAAGCTTTTACGAGTTAGTTAAGGTATAGTTACCTAAGCAAGCAGATAAAAAATCACATGTAAATGCTTCGGTTGGAACCACTTTAGAGACTTTCGGCACTAAGCCCGTCAAACACATGGTGTATTAATTCAATTCATCAATACTTAATAAATATCGAAGACCAAACCAAATTACAAAAACAAAGTTTTGTCAACTACTGAACCATGTTGTTAATTAACAAGAGCATTGTGAATATCAAACAAATAAGTGGCATGAGCATTTAGTAATACAATACGTAATGGTATTTAGTAACAATCGTAACGGTAAATAGTTAGTCATAAGATTTATTTTTAATTCAGTCGTATTCTTTGCCTTTCCAGTCAAAGTGAACAACATTTTAACATGCTCAGTCTCTCACAATTTTCTCCTTCAATTTACAGTAACAGTAGCATCTTCAATAATAGAATCTAACGTACAATAGTAAAGCAACTAATTTAAATATCGGGGCTTGTTTAGTGTGAACTTATAAAAGATAAAAATTTATCTTAATCACTATAAACCATCAGAATTGGTTTGCTTGCTTTAAGCATTCACCTCTTTCTCTATTAATCTAATCCATGCCCTTTCTATACTAAAGGCCTTTGAAAAATTTTACCACACAAAATTGGTTTCGTTTCTAATATTTATATGCTTTAACTTTTGTCGAGAATTGACAATGCTTCAATACATTTTTTATTGCACTTGAATAATAAGCAACTAAAAAGGGTTCTCTAGTCCGGAGCATTCTGTATGGCAATGTCGAAGCAATTTTTATACTATTAACGTGTAAAAACTAATGTAATGCAAAGATTCTATGGCATAGGGTAATAAATAAAAAATTTCTATTTACTTGTTACCTACACAAAATTAATGAAAAGAAACAGCAGATGAATTCTAGTCCAAACCATAAATGTCTGGTGAACTCAAACCAAACCAAATCAACTTCAAAGTTTTATGATGACGAGAAGGTCTAGAAGCCGAAGGAGAATATTTTAAATCATATAATCCGTTCGTGAAAAAGATGTTTTCGAAAAGCTGTCAAGCTGCTACTTTTTCACGTATTTTTCAGTGTAGCGTCAGTTTCGTTTGGTACATAAGTACAAATGATAATGAAGCAAAAATATAATGATAAATATGATGCTCAGTTCATCTTCAGTTTCTTCGACACTTGGACAAATATGGAAAGTACTGTGACGCTTTCCTCCAATTGAGGTATGACAACTTTCCTATTATAGATCATCAGAGACGGATAAGGGGAGGAGGAAGATAGTCCTGGTGCACTGATTTCTTGTTGCAATGTGTTTATAGCGCAGTATCGTTACACTAACATTAACCGTACAATAGAAACAAAGTAACCTCAAGTAATTGAAGCCACAGTTTCCTTTTTCATTTTTCGCTTATCGCATTTGGCGATGTGTAAGACTTTTTGCAGGAAGAATAAATTTTTAAATTATTACCATTTAACACTAACTGCACATGTTAATATGTTAACAGTTGCTTTATCTTATATCAATCAAAGAGACCGAAATAAGTTATAACCTCTGCACAATCCTCTCAATAATAACTAAAACGTTTTGCGATAATTTTTATTGTGCACTGTGAAATAGAATTAATTTCACCGTTTATAGTTTCCACATTTCCGTTATATGACAAAGATTAAGAAACAGACAGAAACAGTTCGCAACTAATATGTAAATTAAAATGCTACGAATAAGCCTATTTCACACGATCTATGTAATTTATTTGCACAACTTTCGTTAATCTTTATTTCGTATTCTGATCAATCAATGAGCAAATATACACATTACAAAATGATATTTCTCGTATTGTTAAAATTAAAGGCGAAAGACCGATTAATCTGCCTTTTATAATATAACTGCATATAAAGAATAATCAGGAGGCAACAGTTTGCTTAATTTAGCCACATTCACAACACATGCACAAGAAAACGAATGGAGTAAAACAGTTTTGCTCACATGTTGCAAAATAAAACGCAAAGAAAAGCATTTCACAAGCGTTCTGTGAGATCAATGCAACATGAATCCCATCGTTGCAAGTTTTCTCATTCGGTTGCATTTTTAAAATTGTCATGAAGCTTCTTGATGATCAACATTCATAGAATAATCTTAATTATGTATAAACTATCTTACCATCACGTAGCTTAAATTCCTAAATACAATGATTTATTTTTTGCACTCATAATCATTATACATTTAAGTCGCGCATATCTACAAATTTGCAATTGCAGCTCTGATTTTCTGTCAGTAAAATCTCTTGTCGCTTGCCACCTGAAATCTACTACCCTCATTTAAGTTGTAATTGCGAGCATGGTGAAATATCACTTATCGCATCACACGTCACATTGATATAAATTTCGAAATACTAAAACATGATATTTCAAAGTTGAGCGTTTTAAAATCACACTTCATTCATAATTTATGAACGTTGTGAGAGTCGGTGAGGTTGATATATAATTCTATTATTTTCATTCATATATTCATTTACAGCAAGCAGGACAGCGTGAGTACTACCCTTCTGTTGTTTTTGCTTTCGATTTTGCAATTATGCTACAAACTCGCAGCACTCGTAGTTGTGGTAGTGCGTGGAGAAAATTCTCACGGTGATGTGATGGGTAGAGGAAGAGGACGGCAAAGGGAACAACAAAATAACACACTGTGATGATTCACCACCATTCATTTGATGTGTCGAATGGTTTGCTTGCTAATCAACTTCTACAAGTGTTAACTTAGTGTTTTCCTGTGCGACTGTTATCTGCAGAAAACCATCCACTACTTTCAGTAAATGTTCCATTTCAAACTACGAATCAAAATAGGATATCACATGCAATCTGATGAGTTTTTTATAGATGCATGATTTACAATAAGCCATTTATTACATTCTCTGTATTATTTTATTTTACTTTACAACACTGATTTCTAAATGAACATAATCACTAGTCCAAAATGGGCATAAAGAATGAAATGGGTAATTTATTCGCACATTTGGTTTGCACTGTGAAATTCAGCTAACCCTGCTTAATCGTATTAGTACGGCTTCTATTTTGAAGAGCATCAACCGAGGCGTAGAAATCTATAATAGATGTAAAAACCACATCGCCGCGGCAGCAGCAAAGAAAATTAATGCAGTGTAGCAAATTTGAAATACCCTCATCGTCTCATTCTCAGTAAAAACAACATTAGCCGTGCTACCCATTCTATTCCGACATTAACGGACAAGTTGATTTACTTCGTAAAATGAGCATAATAACTAACAGACTTGTTATTCGTTTTTGCCATCAGTAAAGATCCTATAAAGATAGTATAAATTAGAAAGATACTTAGTTGGTCAAATGAAACATTTCCTAGTCCTAACAGATCGGCATGATTTTGCTATAAAAATTTCATACAACCTATAACAACTACAAGGTGAACTTATTTTTAATTAATCCCCTACCACTAATCAGATTTTGTCGTTGCCTCTGTAACTGCAAATTGATTTCATGCCATTTTGTTCGCTTAAAAAAATTACAATTGACACACTTTAAACGTAACAATTCAAAATGTCATACAATGAGAAGAACTGTCATTGGCTGTCACAAATGATCATAAATCTCTTGTCTACTCTATTGACGTAGAAAAAATATTGTGCTAAAGGGTAACAGCCTTATTTCTACATGCCTCTGCCTCGTAGGTTACAAATGCAGGAAGGTAATTCAACAGTTTACGCCAACAAACGATGTCTGGCAGAAGTGGAAAGGTATGTGTCATCGTTATTTATGCTAACTGGTGTTGTCACCTGTCCCCTTTACGAAGCAGTTGTATTTTTGAAACACTAAAACGTGTTAGCATGAGTGATTACGTTTTATTACAGTTCGGCTCCTCCTCTTCCTTAGACACAGTAAAGTAATTAAAACGCAAAGTTGATGGTTTAATGTTTTAGGGAACACCTAGTCAGCAAAAAGCATGTACGGTAGCAATGTTCGATGATGAACTGTATTTGACAGTAAGAAAAGCTGCATATGAAACAGTCATAGTTCAGTCGTAAAATAATTGCTACAAACAAAACAACTTCGTGTTTAAGAGTCATTTTCGTGTTCGCTTATAGAAATTTTTAAAATGCCGACGCAGTGTCAAAGTTTCGAGTCATAAATGACTTGAGCTTTAACCCAGCAATTATGACCTTAAAATAACAATATTCAAATCAGGTATTCCATATTTGATGTTAATTTTTGTTACTGGTAACGTCTACGTTTAAATTCGAATGTCAGCGTCGGCAATTAAACAATTTCCATTCTGATCTTGCAAATCGGTTGATATATTATGACATGCTGTAGAGTTGGGAATGAGTTGATTTCTTACTCTATATATCCTTTTTATTTTTCTCATAACTAAAGAGCAGAGCAAAACTAACAGTTACCTAAAACATTCTCAAGACGAGACCGTAAGGTGATGATGCATTGTTATGATGACGGGTCGAAATTTGCACGACTTTTAACTACTGGTACGTGTTTGTTTCAGAATACGACCCTAAATCTCTTGAAGTAAAATATAGCAAGACAAGCAGAAAATGGCTGACTAGAAAATAACCTGCAGCAACCAGTTTGATTACCAAAAAATTGAACCCCTAACATACCAACTTAAAAGTTAACTCCAATTCCTGCATCATTCACAGTAGAACGAGGAAACTTCTTTGTGTATATCACGTTGTCATATCCCTGGTTGTTATATAATATCTATTATTAACACCCTTGCTTCTGCGAAATTGTTAACGTTAACAAACAGACTAACTGAATATGAGACACAAATTGGTAAAATTTGTTTAGCGATAAACTGAAAATATTTTTGTCTGAGGAGGAGTATGGTAAAAGGCAAAGTCAGCCACGTTACTTTCAGGAGTAATTTCAAACCTCATAAAATCACAATTTTTATTTTTTTGTCGCCTATCATTCTGCTTTCTAATCAGAGCAGTTCAGTAAATCATTGCTAATAATAGCAAGCAAGCAAGAGGTATTACAACAGGAAAAACACCAATTTATAGTGGAGACGAAATATCGGTTTAGTAGAAACTTTAAAGTTACACCATATGAATGTAGGTATGTTGCTTTGTTACATCATGCCTCAGCCTTAGTGCAATCCTTGCATATTTGACGTGGTTATAAATAAATGGTAATGGTAGGCACAATTGAGCGTTGAAACATCTGAGGAAGGAAGGGAGGTGTGGAGAGTGGAGGGCTGCTGAGCATATCAAGTAAGACAAACTAATCGTACAAGTTAGCATTCAGCTCAATTTCAACCCAGGCTTTTACTCCTCTTCAGACAGGAAGTAAGGGTTGCACGGTTGCAGTGCAATAGTGGGATTTAGTTAAGAAGCGTAGCGGAACAGCATGGGAATTCCAGATGAGAGAGAGGATGTGATGTGAGTGAACATAGTTTTCCTTGACAAGAAATTTAAAACTCGAGTTCGTCGTTGTTCCGATTTAATTTGGGAGACATTTAAATACCTTATGTAGTCCGCAACTGCACAGATTAACCTTCGCACGCACGAAGTACGTATCGATAACCAATATCCTAGACGTGCTTGTACCAAGTACCATTTACACAAATAAGAATTAAGATTACGAAAAACTACTACTGTTGCATTAAAATCTTGGCATTTTGGCATGGTTCGAAAGTTTTCCTCGCCACTACGTAGGATTTAATGGATAAATTCCTCTAACCTGCATTCAGACTATTTCGGTCATGTCAAATTGGCCCCTTTGTTTTGTCAATGGAGTCGTCTCATTTATTGTCACGCTCACTTATTTATCTCGTCTCCATTATTTGAATTTAACAAATAATGAATGAGGTTCTATGGATGGTGACCCACCCCACTATATGAAGCAACATGGGCACTGTTACTGTTGCATTCTTTTAAACTGTTAGAAAACAGTCACTTTTAGTCAAGAATCAAAAATAAACTACTGTCGCTTCTTATTTCCACCGTCGCAAGAGAGCTTGATTGTAAAAATAAAACCCTGATGTCAGCACATAAAATCAATCTTTTGTTCTTGATTATTGCCAGTTTTGCATTTTCTTTCAAGTGTACAGCTGCGCTTCATAATTATCTCCTCAACGCTCCCATGATTAGAAACTCTAGTGCTAAAAATGAAGAAGAGAGCAGGTATCTCTCATCTTCCGAATGCTCTGACTGTGACAACGGGTACAAAACGAGACGACGAGACGATGACAATGAAGATAATCCGTTTATTCTCATCCTGTGTCGCATTACTTTACAACACTTGACGAAACTGTCGCACTTCATTTCAGCTGCGCTTGGAACTAATTTATATGACTCGCGTAAACGTTTCTGCTTGCTTAAAGCGCAGGTTTGCTGACGCTTTAAGGAAAGAGAGCGGTCGTCTTGTCTCTTGAGTCTTCTTGTGAGGCATAGTTTTGATTTTTTGTTTGAGAGTCGAAAACTTTGTTGCAACACAACTCTTTTTAAAAAATACTCTGCATGAAGAGTCTGTAAAATTCAATTCTTGCAGACTATATAGTAATTCAAACGTGAACTGGGCTGGGACTAAGACACGCGTCGGTTGTTTCATGCCTACTGCAGGGAGTCATCAAAATCATGCCACCAAATATTCAATTTTCTCTTTAAATATTGAACAATGAATTGCAGACAAAGGCAACGAAGAAATACAATTCCAATTCTCTTTCTGGTTTGTTGACATCTTTAATTGTTTTATTTTTCACTTCATTTTGTACTAGGGCACTGTGAACTTCAGTTTACTGTGTCAATTTAGCAAATTGTGCATAAAGGAATATTCCACTACCAACTGCCATAATGAAAAGAGTACCATGAATTGCCATTTTTAAACTTTTCAAAAGACAAAGGAAAAAGGCCATGGTCACAGAATAGAACTATAAAATTTCACAGATTCGATCAAATGGATCAGTGAAATGGCATGAAAGTCACGCGTTGGTTTGTTAAATCTCATGATAAGTCAAAACATTCACGTTTCCTTGCTCTGAATTTCTGAATTTAAGCTGACGAGAAGCAAGTGTCTTAAATTGATGTATGATAAAAGAAATATAATTGTATGAGATATTGCTGGGTAGATGTGAATCTTAAAATTTTGCCTGACATACATGGTGCGATTAAAAGTATTTTACAAACGGCAAACTGAATGTGGAGACATGAAAGCAACAAATTACAATGATACACAAGGGGCATTAGCATTTAAATCCTATTTTTGTTCATTAATCCGACATCGGCAGATTATGCTTTATGTAGTGTTTAGTGTTTACATATATTTTGCAGGGTGTTTATGTGTAAACTTAATGTCTTAAAATGAATACATTTGCTAATGTATGTACGAAGATTTTTTTCTACCATGACTCTTGAATGATTCAGCTTAATTTTAATGAGAGGCAAGTGAAACGCGTAGCATCATTTAACGCATTTATCTACTTTGCATACATCACTAAAACAATATACAAATATGTAATTTGTTCTTACCTTTTTTAACACAGCTAATCTTCACTGCTATTAAAAGGTGACCGTTTTTATTACGTTATTTTATGTAATTAACGCCCCACAAAAGACTCGTAAATCTTAACGAGGTACAAATTTGCAATATTAGGAAACTGTCGAAATAGATATTTTAACGTTCCCGCAGTGCCAGAGTCCAAGGAGCAGCTAGGACAAAGAAAGAATGAAGCAAATAAATATCTTGTTGGTTGTTGTGACACTTAAATTTTAAATACGAACGTTCATCTGTGATTAAATTAAGACACAAACAGATCCACATGTCACGTGTCATCTGATGAAGTCACTTCACTTCCTCATCAAGCAAGCTCGGGTATCAAAAAATGTACATGCAGAAACTGTCTAATATTTAGCTGATAATTATGGTATCATTGAGCCACACTATCTAATCTAATCTCTTCCTCCGTCGCTCTCATTAAATTGAGTGTACAATGAAATAGTAACTATTATAAACAATATTAGTCAAGTTATGAGAAAACGATAGTGCTCAGTTCGGTTTCAAAGTGTTAAATTGTTTGCCAGTTCACTTAATTTGCATATGAGAAATATGGGTCTTTGAGATGGCCGCACCACCAATCGAAGAGGATAAAACTCAAGAATTAATCTCAGTTGTCAGTCTAGAAATCAACTAAATCAAGTGAAGAAAAGTTTCTTCGTGAAAGTGTAAATTCTCGGCAAGTCAAATTTACTCTTGGATTGATTCGCAAATAAGTTCAGGAATTTGCAGGTAGATGATAAAAATTGAAAGATTTAGTTCTTGCGTTCCCATTATACTAACAAAAAAGACACGATTACTACTTTTAGCAAATAAACTGTGTCAGACGGTAACAAATCTATTTTCAAAATTAATCTCTCACAGCTTGTAACTTTCATCTCCCAAATTGTTCAATTTGGAATATAAATCATTTGGGCAAAATTACTTTTACGATTGCACAAGCTTCAATTTTTAAGCTTTTAACTAGATATTTATTTAGCTATAAACTACACCCGGGAGGAGTAAACCGATTCTGACGACTGAGGAAGTCAGTTTGCAGTTACACGATTTAAAATAATACACATTTTATTTAGTTGCTGTGTTCTCTGATCTCTGTTGATTTTACTATATGATATGATTGGTGGTTTATTTTAACCATTCTCAACGCATCATGTGAGTAGGCAAATGACAATTACTTTTTACGAATAGGTACGAACATGAAATAAACTAAACGACCGGATAGTAGTTAGCTTGACAATAGTAATTACTTGTTAACCGTGCCTATGCAGGTCCGTGCTGAAACTAACGTGATGGTACGAAAAATTCTAAACTTTTCTTCTTCAGAACTAACACGTACGTATGTTTTAAATTAGCACTTCCAACATCTTTTCTCCAAAAAAGAGAAAAGACCTATTTAACGCCGATAAATTATTAACTTCGTAACTAACGCATTACCTTTTCCTTGTAGTAGGGCAAATATATTGGGATTTGACTTATAATCTTTCTCAAAATCTCGAAATTCTTTTTCTTTAAGATTGAAGTCACATAGTCACATTAACACTTTTGTCTCCCCACTTGTTCAAAAATTCAACAAAAAGTTAATAATTTTCTTCGCTATGCTTTGTAAGGATTCCCTCTACTTTTATGTGCATAATTATTTATTTACGGTGTAACCATCAACACCACATAGGCAAACCCAAATCATTGTTATTATCGTCATCATCCGTCACACTCGCTCACTTCACTGCCTGTGTTGCATTACCCAGCCAGGTAAAAAGGAACACACGAACGAAGAAAATTCACTTAGAAGTAAACACACTTCGTAAAGTCTTTCTTATTTTCAAAGTAACTCCATCCAGAGCAACTTACTGACTGACTGGCTGAAAATCGTAGAAGTTTTAGCATAGACATTTCTTATTCAACTCTGCTCTTCGTAATGCTTCGCAAGCAACAGCATTGGCATCTGGGATGAGTGAATTAACTAAAGCTCTATATAAAGAATGTCGCGGAAGACACTAGTCAAATCTAACGCATAAGCTATGTAGTACAATCTTCTTAAAGTTACATGATTCATATCCATTTACCTGTTATTTATTGATAAATTAAATGTGCTATATAATTTAGTACATACACATTTTTTAGAATAATGAGCTTTGAATGTCATTAACTGTATAGAAATATAAAAGTTTTTCAAAATATACCTACTTGCAATTTTTTGTTCCTTATTCTAATGTAAATTACAAATATATACATAGTACATTTTGTATATCCAGTTAAATAATATTTTCATGAAGGTCAATTTATTAACTTAGCTCCAACGTTGCATTGCTGATATGGCTAGAATATTTTAAATTAGCTCTTTATTTTAATTTTAAAAGTTTAAATATTTCTATCGTTACTGAATAACTCTTATATAGTTATAAGGTGTAATGTAATGATTGCATTAAATAAATTTAAAAATTATGTATGTTTAGCTGACTTATTAGTGAATGTTAACATATATATTTTTTTAGAAAATTGCATTAGGAATTTAGGATGATGTGATAAATGTTGAACACGGTATATATTCGTCTGTAGTCTGTAGTCACGCTGTTGCCGCTGTAATAGCGGTGCGAGTAAAACAGCCTAGGAGCAGGAGGGAGATCCTACTTAACCTACCTAACATGACAACTTCGTAACGTTAATCTTTGGTAGTAGACGGTTTCAATTCAATATTGTTTTCATTATGCTCTCCCCTGTTGTATTCTTATGTCCAACCAAACCCAAGTGCAGGTAATACCTATGCATCAGTATGTTATGTAGTGTCTTCATGTTAAAAGTGGCGGAGGCTAACAAATCCGTATTATATTGTTTGACTATTGTTACAATGAAGACGCAGAAGAGAAGACCGTCAGGCCGATATGATGGTAAAGAGGCACTAAGGCAGATGAAGATTATGTTTCAATGTTTCTTCAGAATAGTAAAATTTATTTGTTGCAAGCGCGCAATTGAATAATACGTGTATATACATAAAGATATATGAGTTTAAAGCTTATAATTTTAATACATTGTAAATTAGTACGGTTTAAGAATCGTGTGGCAGCCTTCTTATTCTTTACAGCTGCATGAAGAAGAAACTCATTTTATTGTTATACGATTACCAAGATACGGCGCAAGGAAATGCAGAGACCGTCAGTAAACTATGAGTTGAGCTGAGTTCACCGTCACCCCCATCAGACTTCCATTTCCATACCACCACGAGCTTTTTGATTATGGTTTTTGTGCTTTGTTATTTTCCTTCAGCTTTTTTCTAACCTGGCCTTTGTCTTGTCTTCTTTTTTCCCTTCCACATCTCTTCCTCATTTTTTTTTAGTTAAAACGGACATTGAATTCTTAAGCATATGTGAATGAATATGAATCGAATGTTGTCAGGATACTTTATCTTATTTTTATTTTTGAGTGAACAAAGAATTAAGTAATTGAAGGAAGTAAGAGCCACTGTGAATTTGAGTTTCGGCCCAACAGCGAATTCTTAACATGGTCATTAGACTTCGACGGAGAGGGTTGAATTCATTATAAAATGGTAATTGAATTTCATGTAGGAGATAGATGTGGTGGCAATGTTTTGGCTTATTCCTTGCATTTTTAAAACCAAATCAAGGCATGTCTCTTGAACATATATTTGGGCAAGTAAGATGGAAATGCTTCCTAGTCTGCTCACACTCAGAAAGAAACTGTTACTGTGCGTCTTGAATGAGCCGAAAATAAAATGCTTAATTTTGAAATGATATGGATAAATGAAAGGTTGAATTTCACTGGCATTGAAGTGGACCTGAGTGTGTATCCTGTTCCCACATTGCACATCTGCCTAAAATTATACTTGTGTGATGCCATTTCCTTCTGCTCTTCATCTCCCCATTTCGACTAATAAAAAGAGTAAGGATCCTTTCTTATCTGGTCCTTCAGCAACACAGTCATGGTAAACCTTTGCTTCTGGTATTTTAGAATGTGTATAAATACGAGTAATGTCTTGATTTAGCTAGTAGTGACTGCATTGTTTCCTTAACATACCAATTTTGTAATGCCGCTTACGACGACACACATGTGAATGCATGAGTTAAGAAAGGAAACACGTTTAGTGTTTAGTTTGAAGATTGCTGAAGCTAAAATACGCACATTTGCTTGATGCGACGTTTTAGTGCCGTTTGAACTTACTGCAATAATCTACAAAATGCAACTGGGAATGAGATATTAGGAAGATATTGCGATCTGTACTCAGGCTTGCAAAGTGCCCGTCCTGTTAACTAACTAAAATCTTGAACATAGTGAAGGAGTTTTGAAACGTAAAACTGAATATGTATTTTAGTTTTTACATGGAGAGAGATCTTTGCTAGTTTGGTTAAAAAACAAGTTTGGCACTTTCTACCAGAAGAACTTACTGGTTATTACACACTAACAAACCTGTATCGATTGACGGAGGGTCGACGATCACTTTGCTCAAGTTGTGCCAGTCGACATATGTTTAGATAATCGAACTCTTCATCTTAAAAGATTAATTCGGAGACTTCTAGCTTCATTTCTGCAATATTAAAGAATAACCTAACGAATCATGCGAAGTGCTTAGGGCCTTTTGTATCTTCTAAAAAGTTCTGCGAAGTGGGAACAATCATTTCTTGTAAGTCTGACATTGAGTGAAACAGATAAGCGGACAGTCGAGTTGCAGTATGGACTGTTGTAATTTATGCAATTGTGGTGACCCTCAGTAAATAATGATGATCCTTTCCTTTTACCTCTCTTTCTCTTACATAGTATTAGTCACCTTGAGCTCGTATTACACTTTGAAAAGATGCTTTTAGTGTTACATGAGATTTTGTTCAGGCAAATAGAAAATTTCAACTCATCAAACTACCCAAGCTGTGTGTAGCTGTATGTATTATGCAATTCATCGCCACATCACACCATTTTTTCATCTTTCCAATGCGTATCCAAAACATCATCACCAAGTTATAGCACATGGTCTTTCCCGTTGAGGTAACCTCAAAAGGATGCACACACTTAAATGTTAGAAAGTTGTGAGTCAAAATGAGAAAATAGCACTCCGGCCAAAAAGCCATGCGGGAGCAAAGCGTTGTAAGCTGTAAGAAATAAAACCTTTAAAAGGGGTTGGTAATTTATGCAAATTTTTAATAAAGGAAATTTTCCGTGTTGGTGCAAAATAATAGCTTTCTTAATTGCTTTGATAAAGAATTGCAAAAATTAACCATCACAGACAAGCATTTTACAACCTATAACTAATGAAAGCAATTTAAGCTGGGTTAATTTGGGTAACTTTCTTCTTTTTTATATCAGTACTAATTTATTTTCTAAAAACTTAAAATATTTTATTCTTTCAAGCGTCGTAAAACATTGAAGCGGGCATTGAACATTGAATATACTTATGGAAACGGAACTGAAAATTATCCTTATCCTTCACAATATTCCTCATGTATCACAGAAGTGTAAATGGGATTGTGGAATTGCATGCGTTGCTATGATTGCTGCCTATAAATCCTCTGGAAACATTCAGTTTAATTTTTATGAAATTATATCTAAATTGCAAAAAGGAAGCCCATCAAATGATGGATTTGGCTGCAGGTTGGCCACAATGTCAAACTTATTGTCATATATATTATGAAATGTTATAACATTTGAGCAAATAATGCATGTTTGTGGTATGATTGACTATGATTTCATTAGACCTTGGACGATTGATCTATGCAATATTCTGCATCATATAAATGTCGACTATAAGTACTTCACTTCATTCCCCGGAGTAAATTCAACATTACGAAAGTTAAGGTATTACTCAGCTTCCCTGACGAAGGTATGTCTTTCATGAAAATGAAAATGATTTTGTAGAAAGTAAGGACTAACGCATGAAAAAGTATACATAAAACGATTCTACTTTAGGATAATCACCGAGTAAATACATTGTTTCACCACTCGAGTCTGAGCAAAACCGTGGTATACGTCCAGCTGGATAAAGAAGAATTGATTACAAACCTGGAGGTGGGACCATTAATTGTTTTAGTCGATGGAAATAAACTACAGTGCTCCATTTGCAAACAAGGAATCAACTGGATTACAAAGCTGAGGCCTAAGAAAAGTTTCAAAGGGCATTACATAGTTCTTGTTGGATACAATAGCAAGAAAAATACTTTCTATTACAGAAATCCCACTTTAATAAATAGTAAGTTCTCGTAGAATAAACTTAATTTCAAATCTATGTCCAATGAGTAAAAAATGGTGTCATATTTTGCAGAGATATGTGAAACGACAGTGGACAATTTTGAATCAGCTAGACATTGTCTTGGAACGGATGAAGATATTATTTTGGTGCATTAGGAAACAATAAAATATCTGACAGACTTATATAAAAAATAGAGAAATAAAGCAACAACTCAAAGTTCTTTTGTTGTGTTCTGACTTACTCTGTCAGCATTTATTATCGTCTTTATTGCAGATCGTATAATAAATACAACATCCATAGTAAAATGAGAGAAAAAACATCGGCCATAGAATTAATGCTAAAAAGGACATATTATTATTCTCTTCTAATTATACGTATTTCACTACACCCCACAAACAGCAATTAGTCGGTAACTTTGCTCAGTTTTAATGTTCATGTAGCATAGTTTTGACATCTTTTGATTCCACTGAAAAGCTCAAAATAAGTTCAATACAGTGGATTTGGAGGTAGAATGTAATAGCGGATTTGTAGTGCAGGTGGCAGCGCAGTGATGTAATATTTCTTATCGTCGCTCGCTACTCCTTGAGTTTGAATGACGCTCGTTTTTCTACTTATTTTCTCCGAGCTAAAAAAACGTTTATTAGAACAGTGATTTGATCCAACCTCCAATCGATAGACCAACAATAATTACGCGCTCACGCTACCTTTGTTTCCGTTAACCAATGCTTATCCAGTATTAGTTAATAAGAGTAAATCAAATGAAAATTGATTTTACATCACGTATACTCCGTAATCAAATATAATAATGTATAATCAACTAAATTGCTATTGTGCGAGTCCTTATTTTACATAACATTTAACGAAATCAATGAAAAGTAGCATTAAGTAACAATGAACTACATAAAACTTATTTAATTACTCTTTCAGATGTCAATATGTGCGCTTAACTAACGTCCTTTCAATAATCCGAACTTGCGCGTTTTGAGGCTTATGAATGCTTTTCCCTAGAAAATCCCTAAATTAAACCAAATACTCATTTATCCTTGGAAAGTTCAACGCACGATTAATTAAAATGTACCTGCAACATTCTGCCATATAATAGCCAGGGTTTAAAAAATGCATGTATGTCATGTTTACAATGATGGCACGCCAATGCTTCAGAATTTAGTTTATCCTCCTGCAAAGTAAAAAGCAAAGCTTACACATTGTTTGTCAAGACTTAACTCATACTACCCACTCCTTAGCTGATATTTCGAGAGTTTTCCAATTCAGCCATCGGCGACGTTCTTCGTTTCGTGCTTTAACGTTTACCATCTTAAGCCTTCGAGACAAAGGGAAAAACCGTTGAGACTTTGCACAAAAGGTGGGGTGACAGGAAAGCTAAATGATAAGTTCTTAACGTTGCGTGTGTCTATGTAGAAACAGATGAATATATTAATTGCCTTACCCTTTAAACGAGGCCATGCTATGGAATGTATAACATATTTAGAATATAAAATAAATTACTTAGAGGCGTTATGCAGCAAAGCAAAAATGGATATCCACGTTTCTATTTCCCATTAAAGGCCAACAAAAAGGAGGAAGCAGTACACAGGTAGTAGTAAACAAGAGCTCATCCTTGATGTACAAAAAGTCATACAGGAAACCCCTGGACATGCATCTCGGTTAACCTGGTGTCTGGTTCGCTGTTTCGGTTGCAACTTGCAAGCAACAGCAACATTCCAACATTCCACCGGGGCTCCCACACTCATTCAAACGACACCAACACAGAATTTCCCGTAGACACAGCGGGAATACCATGAAAAATGATTTCCCTTTTATGGCGTACGGATAAGTGAGTGAGTAAGACCTTGCCAAGTTATAAAATGTTTGTTAACGTACTACAAATAACGTTAATGGTCATAAAAATATGCGCTTTGACATGTTCCACTGAACGACTTTTTTAGTACATAATTACACTTAGTTCTAACGAACTGGAAGTTACACTAGTAATAATAGAATATTTCGTCAATACAATATGCGACGCGATATAATAACTTTGGTGAAGTAATTTATAAAAAAAGTATCTCGGATAATACTGGCCCCTCAAATCCCTGTAGGTATACACTGCAAACATTTCTTTGTCGTTTCACTTTGTAAATAAGATTATTACCTTGAGAGTCTAGTGTAAGCGATATCCACGTATTATTATTATTTTAATGTGCTTTTGAAGAAGACGATGGTTAGCCAGTTTAGTACCTTGTGGCAAGATTATTTATGTATTAGGTATGTGTACTTTCCTGAATTACTCACCCCGTTTGTCTCGTATGAAAGAAGATGAGTGAAACCATAACATAAATATTAGCATGAATTTAATTGTATTTATGATGTGGTTAGAATTGTGGTTTCGGATGAGAGGAAAAAAATGTCGACCTAACCTTAAAATATGCCCAATGTACCTTCGTAGGGAGGGACTGGTTTCTCGTAGCTTGTTGTGATGGAGAAAAAGGAAGTGTAACGAGAAGAGTGGATGGAAGCTAGTGAGAGATACTACTTTCACCGTTTTTGTGTGCTAGAAAACCTGTAAGAGCCAACCTCGGGACAATCAGTGTGCCGGCAGCCGCCACTCGAGTTACACTCATTTTGTCAACATCTCCCCAAACACACTAGTCGAAAGATAATTTCATACGTATTTTTGTTTGTTTGAGGCAGGTTAAAAATAAGTGTTTCTTGTAGGGTGTGATTTTAAACTATACAGCAGTATGATTGGAGTATTCTGTCGCTCTCAATTGGTCTCACAGAATTTTTTCTCTATTTAATCCCACACAAAATAAAATAAATTTTAAGAGCCCAAACACTCGTTTTGGTACAAACTCGCATTGTATAAAATAATATTTACTAACAACTAAATATTTTATGGTGATTAGTGAAAATTTATCGCCATTGATAATTCCTCTTTTAAAATGGTGTCATACAAAAAAGAATAAAGGAGCGGCAGACGTTCCCAAAAAAATCCAATTACTTGATTAATCTAGCATCATCAATCAAAGGAAAAATTGTCCAGCTGTTGTACTTCGGCTTTGTAATGCACACTGTTGCTGTTCTCTTGATATTAAGAAGGGTTTCGAAGAAAGATAACGATAGTAGCGGTAGGGACGGTAAGAAAGGATATTTATTTTCAGTTATTTATGAAAGTTTTAAGGCACAGTGCGAGTAAGTTGTTAGACATTTAGCATGAAAGTAGAAGGAATGTGTTTCATTCATACCAAGTGCATACATCGATCATGTTTCTTCCACCGCCAGTGCTGATGTCAATTCACACATGGCTTCAATCAAATCGGTAAACTCATATAAACAAACCAGTAAACAAAGAAAAGGCAAGAAAAACAGCGGAACAATGAACTTTTTTGGCCCGACACTCACAATTTTTATCATAGCATTTCCCAATGAATCTAATAATCGAGGCGTAGCACGCTGTTGTGATGATCATTACGGAAAGCGTAAATAAACATAGTCGATTACTGACAAAGGAGAACTATTTATAGTGTGGTGTCTATACGAAAGTGTTTTTTCTTGGCTGCACGTCCTTCTCAACACGCTGACAATCCGCACTTAACATACAATAGTAAGTATCCGTAATTCTTCTGATATGGAGAGTCATTTTGTTATCGTATTTTTATTATCGTATTACTGCTTTGTTATCGTGCATTTCTAGCAATCGTGTACATGCCCCCTTTCAATCTTATTTAAGTTGTTGTGATTTCCTTTCGGGTGGCTGAGGAGAAGTAAGGGTATTTTTCGTTGTGTCCGTTTCTACCCGGTTACTCGATCTTTTTCAGCAAAACTATTATCATCGACAAGTGATTTTTGGGATTAAAAGTGAACCTGTTCAACTTGATCAAAAATAGACAAGCATGGTGTTATACCATAACAGCTTTGATAAAACCGTATTCAGCAGATAAGACGCAAAAATTATTTATATTTAACTTTGGAATTTAAGCACATAGCTCATTCTTTGTTCTGACCGCTGTGTTATTCTTGTAGTTTCTAACTTAGAAATTCTACGTCATCTTAGGAAAGTCATACAAGCAAGCAACCAATTCGGATTGAGGCATTGTATGTATTAATATCAATAATACAGTTTCTTAAAGTTCTATTATTATTTATTTTTATGTGTCAGTCCTTCTCCCATAACGGAAGAGAGATGTCATAGATCTGGTAATCACACAACCCCCAAAAACATCCAATCAATGGTCGTCGTATTAACCGTTTAGGTTAAAAGTTTAATGTGTTAAACTGGTGTTTTGGCTGCAAAGGAGCCAAATACTTTGTCTACAGAGATTTTGAAAGAAATAGAACTGTCTACAACCGGGGGCAAATGAAAACATTGTTGGTTATCACCATCACATCTATTTTGCATTCTGCAAGTGAAAACGTCAATCAAAATAAATTGCCGGGGAATTCTTAATTCACCTTCATTGCCACATTTCACCATCAATTTCTTGACATTATTCATTGAATTTTTAGAGTGAAAGTTTGTTTAACAATAGCTGATAACTAGATATAAACTTTGGGTTAAGGATGCAAAGTGATTAAGGTTCCATTTGAGAAGTAAAACAGACTCGTAAATTATTAAATTGGTTTTAAAATAGCTGAGTTGAAAAGTAAGATTTTGAAAAAATTTTCCACCAGTTGTAGATCGTGTTGGCTTCAGAACTGCCACATGTAGGACATAAAATAGTCTGATGCATCTCAGGTTGAGATTCTCAGCTAATCTAGACATCTGTGGTTTTCAAATATTACGCGTAAAGCGTAACTAATTCGTAGTAATCAGCAACAGGCACAAAACCGTTTTTGTTACAACAATCTCATTGGAAGTGTACTCAACGTATACAATAGTAAATGCAAAATTGTACACCTCTTTCTCTAACTTTTTCACATGTTTACACACTAAATAAGTTGGTTTTTCCTAACGTTTGGATCTATATGGAATTACCAAGGGCAGGTAAGAGATTTCTTTTTAACAGCTTTCACTTCTAAACTTTAATAGTTATTAACCCAATCGTTGCGGAAATGAAGGGCAAGTATTGAGGATTAGGCAAAGAGGCCCACCATATTATTGCGTAGTTTGATTCGTTATACTCTATCCGTAACATGAACAAGCGGAAACATTTTTGGTGATAAGTGCAAAGTGTGTGCACTGTCGGGGAGTCTTTTCCTTTCTACCTGTCTAATCGAAACTAGTGTACTAACAATAATCGTAAGCTATCCTAAAGCCGTAATGATAGTTTGTATTATTGAAATGGAAATGCATACTACATAATTTCGCCAACTATACACCTTATGTTGTCTAACGCAATTCACGTTCAATACAACGGAGGGGAACAACGCACACACAAGTTCAACATGCCCGCTGTTATACTGTCAGTACGCCTAATCAGATATTTATGTTTCATCGTTATAGAATATTTAATTCCTGTAGTTGACGTTTGTGAACTTTGTGCTTTGTGCGTGCCTCAATGTTCAATTCATTGATTGTGCCAATAATATTATTATTAAAGAAAACATTGAACGAATTGGTGGAAGTAGAAAACATAGAAGATGAAGAGATGCTACCTTAATAATAATGTGATACCGTGGGCTGTCATTAATTGTGAATTTACCCAGAGTATTCAAGTCATGCCCACCAAGAGATGGAAAAGTGGTAATAACCCTTAATACTAAAATATCTGTTGTCCCTGAATTTCCTTTCAAGTTGCCCCCACGATTTAAAACTTGCTTTCAGGTTGGCGTGTGGATGTACTTCATGCGAGATATTGCAACTTACAACACAGTATTTCTCCATTTTCCACGACCTGGTTGCATGTCGGATTATCAGGTCGGCGTTTTGTGGTAACAAAAACTTATATTAGCAACGAAAGACACACAAGAGGATTTTGTAGATTATCGAAGTACGGTTCAATTTTATTTTCGCTGAAAACAAGTAAAGCATTTATTTGAGTGTGGTTGTGGCGTACCTCTGCCTCTGCATTATGCAGAGATAAATTGACATGGAGAGGTTGAGTGGAAGAGTAAAAAAGAGCAGTAAAATGTTCGCATTTCAAATTGGCGACCGGTAAAATGTCCATGTGTGAAATTACTTTTGCAGAAGATTGGAGAAGCTATAGATTGCAGTAATAAAATATTGATACACACTTGTGGCGTCGTAATAGAACCTTGTATTGTGCTGGCAAGAGTTGCTGTTGGAATGACTCGCAGTAAACGAAAACGAAATCGTCTGTTTCAATGCACGGAAAATACCGTGACAATGAAATGCGTCGATTTTGTTTTCAGCAATGCATGGTTTCTAGCTTAATGGTAAACTAGAGTAGTTTGATTTGATCGGTGCACGAAGAGAGGTAGGTAATTATATGCTTATTCTACAAGTTAATGTTTTTGTTGCTGCGGCTCTTTCTTAGTGCTACTCGTCACCAAACAAAGAAAGTTAATACAATTTTTACGATTTCACTGACCTGACTGCAAACCCAGACGTTGAGAGTCTTGTCCTCTACAAGTTAAGAGCATTCAACAGAGTCAAGATAAACAGGGTTATGAGACATTGGTGTCCTACATGAAAACGAACTTGATAATATTTTATTTAGATAACTTTCTCCGTTTGTTTGGATTGGTATTACGTGACCAAGAAAGGTTTGAGGAGCATCGATCATCTAAAACCGGCAGCCGAAACTTCTGTTTGGAAAATGCTTTGTACATCACTTGACTAAACCTAACATATCACAATAAACAATTACGTAAGGTAGATATTCCTCACGTTTTGTTTTCCTGGTCGTAATAGTACAATTGGTTTTTTTGTCAACCAGAGAAAGTAGATTATACATATAAATAAATAAAGAATGCCGTGTTTAACACGAAAGAGCCATTTAAAATGAATTATCCTTCCATTTACCATGACTGAAAATAGTCTTGAAAATTGAGAATAGTAGGGAAAGAGCAATTTGCTTGGAACAAAGCAGCACACAGAAGATAAAATAATTTTGATTACATTAGTAGGTTAAAACGTTATTCCCTTTTGAATTCGTTATTCATTGTGACTACGAAACTGCCAGAAATAACTAAAATGAAAACACAATTTCAAAAGAAATCAAAGCTTCGAAAGTTACTAATTGAAATGGGTTTGGTTGCAACCAGTTGTAAGCTATGTTTATTTACTATATCTTCGTTAAAATCGTTTTCCTTCCATGACAATCAAATCGAGTGTTTCGCATAATTTTCCATTGTATTCATTGTATGGAAGGAAGCCACCTAAACTGGTTTGGAGAATTCCACATTTGAGAAAGAGATAATAGTAGATACTTTTAATGATATTTATTACTTTCACTTCTCTGTCTCTCTTTCTCTCATTCTCAATCTGGAATGGAATGAGGCATACTTCTCTAAACAGATTTTACTATTTGTTTACATACGTAGATTTTAGATCGAGAACCTCCAAATTGTTTCGTACAGCTCAGCTTTTCATGCAGTGAAGTTTTAGTATCTATATACCTAAATGTATGCAATTTACGAATTGCCATGAATGTATTGAAAAATCTTCCGTCGAATTCTGATGCTCATGGTTTTCACCTGCTACAGATAAACAAAACGGTTAGTTCGTTTTGTAATAGTGACGGGGATGATGAATATTCATAAGATAAAAATATCTATCGTAATAAATTACATTTTGCTTATTGATTGGATAACCCTTTTGTTGAGGAAATGTCGTCGCTCCTCATATTTGCTTGTGATATGCAAAGCAGCATTCTCGTTTATCACGGTCAGGGCAGCCTTTATTGTAGGAGGTCGGTTGATTAATGAAGTTGATCAGACCCATCTTCACTACAATAAACACTTTCTGTCATACCTGCCACTCTTTTAACCATTGAATAGGAAGAAAAACTCGGAATATTTGCGGCACATCGCTATGTTCCATCTGAGTTTGTTGTTGCCAAGGTTCAATATTTTGCAGGGGCTTAGTGGCGAATCCCACCGAATCATAAAAATGGGGACCAAAGCCAACTATTAATATTTTAGTATTGTTTTCCCTATCAGTGTTTAGTGGAACGGGTGTTCGATATAGAAAAGGAGGACTCACAAAACTCATAACAACGTCAAGTAAGAGTAATATTACGAAACTTTTGTAACGAAAGGTCTGGACTTCACAAAAAGTGCAGTTTCGCTTTCTGTTAGTTTCTGTTCTGGAATGATTTCAAAAGGAGTCATTCTTTGTCAGGGTAAAAAAACAAGTTTGTTCTGGGCAATTACTCTTTCAATAGAAGTTATCCCTTGCAGAGAAAAAAGACATTCCGTCCGGGACTGTAGTCACTCATTCCTTTTGACCATAATTTGAAGATTGTCCATTGCACTAGAATTCTAGTTTAAATTTGTTTTTTTGGCCACAAAGTCATATATTCACAAGAAAAGAACAATGTGAACAGATCATAAGGACAGCTTATAACATCTTTTCTGGAAAATTGGGTATTGAGTTATATACAAGGGATGTTTGGGCATATTTGGGGAGAAACTATATCATGAAGCATTTGCTATCTTCTAAATTTGTTGTTACTTTGTATGTAATGGTGAAAACCAATGTTTTGACGGACGACATAATATTACGGATCTCTTGCTTATATTTTGTTGTTGTATTGCGGGTTTCTCCTTTTCTCCGGGGTATGGGCTTTGCAAATTTTTGTACTGTTCTATTTCCACCTTTTCTCTCTTCTTCTATAATCATCGACGAAAACACACGCTAAGATTGAAGTGAAAGTAGTGCAAGCTGAAAATCTAGAGAATGAATATATTGTATATGAATATATTATATGAATATATTATATGAATATATTGAATATATTTTATTACTTTCAATAGTTTCAATAATAAACTTGTGGGCTTTCACTACAAAGGAATAGAAGTCAAGAAAGTCCAATCGTGGTGCGAAATAAGCAGTGCTATTTTTTACTTTCCCCTTCACTTTTGCAACCTAGTTGTTGGTCGTCTTTATCTAACTTCTTAAAGTACTGCGTAATGCAATTTCCGGCTTTGCAGTGGAAGAGAGGCACACTCCAATTCCAACGGTTGTACCAACATTTTCATTCTCTCTTACAGATAATTGTCCCATTGCAACATGGAATTATAGAAAGGATTATCTTCATTGTTTCTCTTGGAAAGCGGATCCACGAGACCATGTTCCAGCTGAAAACTGACTAACGCGTAGCGAATAAAAGAAGCAGAGGAAGCACAGGAGGCCATTGTAATTCCGTTGATTCCTCTTACTCTGTGTTTTCCCTCGTGCTCTCATAGCAGTCCAGCAGTAGAAAGTATTGGTAGTTAGAAGCACATTTTTACAACATTAAACGGAATCGAAAAAAAGACTGACTGGAAAGTTATACTGAAGTTGGAAATGTTGGCATATTGTAATTTGCTCCTCTGGCAGTGTACTACTGTTGGTTGATTAGGTTTTTATAATTGTTTATATACATCGTATTCAGCATGTGAAGTCACTAGTCAGCATAGTGTACGCTGGGGAGTCTTGAGACGAGATAAGCAAGTCAAGTAGTGAAAACTGGAAATCGACAACTCGATTTCTCCTTCTCCCCATCTTTGTTTACGTGCTCAGCATAACGTTCCAAGCGAATCGTCTCAAGCGGAACCGTGTCAAATATTCGTTATCACGCTGGTATTCAGGGGAAAGTGGAATGTGATCACGTTGCAATAAACCAACTCAATGCGGTCTCCAAGAGATAGAGGAAATTGCGATGAGAAAATTTGACATCACGTTTGTCGTTGTATTCGTCGGTGTGGGATGACCAGCACCCTAATCTAAATAATTTGAAGTTGCACAAAAACCAAGAGGCTGTGCGAACAAGATGCGATAATTTCATTTTCAGGATGGGTTCAATAAATGACGTGTCATGCTTTTCCTTTGATGACTACCGACGTATCAAGTTTCGGCTTTTGCTCTATTCTCAGTTTTGCTCGATAAAACTGTTTCTTGTTACATTGATTAAGGCAAAAGGAGCGTGTTTTATAATGGAATTCTTAAGACCGACATTTCATCAATAGTGGCAACAAGCGAATCTAAGTGGAATGTTTATCGTCATGCAGGCTGAGAATTTAAACCAGGGAGAATTGCGACGATTTTGCGGATTGTATGAGAATGGGAGAGGGCAAAGAGAACGAGTTCCACCACAATCGACATAATGATTTGCTGTTTTTGCCAGTTTCATCGTTCTTCTGTGGCAGTTAGAACTGCAAAGTATAAGCTGAGCAGCTTTACATGATAAATCCTGCACATGACTGGGTATTCTTTTCAAATGCAGGGCACAACTCACTCACTCGCAGTTTAGATTTAGAGGTATGAAGTAAGCCGGAATAGGAGTGCATGTCCCACACCATAAAAACGAAGGACGGATCTGACTCAAAAAATTGATCTTTACTCGTTCTTTCCGCTCCTTCTCCCTCAATCTTCCTAGCTACTTTTGCCACTGAGTCTTTTCTCACTCCTCGCATATGTCTCCAGTGAAAGGAGATTGCACCCAGAGAAGATATCACTCATGATTTCTCTGATCTCCGGAATAGCTTTACGTTCTAAAGGGAAATCCTTACAAGAGAAATTTATCTCCAATCATACTGCAATATTTTTTCTTCTCTAGCTCTTCATCGCGACTTCACAAAATGTAGCTCTAAGAATGCGTTTAAACCGTCTATCAACAAAAACATGTTACTAGCAAGAAAATTTAAGCCATGACGAAGTTATTCAATTGCCTATTCTAGGAAAGAATTTTGTCGCGAAGCTTAAAATCCCCTTATACGAAAACTTCGTGAAAGTGGAAAAGGAAGCGGAGGAAAAATTAGAACTTTATGCATATTCAAAAAAAAGAGCAACGTTTGTGCCAATAAAACTACTTTCAGCAGAGTAAAAACCTATACGAGTAGCAATCTGCCAGTTTTTTGAATGTAGACCTCACTGCTTTACTTATGTACTTTATTACTTACAATGTGACACAATTTTTAAAAAATAAATAAAATAAACTTGACTATTCTCTCGTACGCTCGTTCCTTCGTTCGTTCTCAATTCCTCACTAGCAATCTATTTTTCTCATTGTCTTTCGTCTTTGTCTCAACATTCGAAGAAAGATTGCTCGTCCAATTCCCAATCAAGGAACGCAAAAAAACCCTTTTAGAAAGCTATTGAAAACTCACTATGAGATAGAAAACACTGAGTTTAAGTTACGTGTACCAATGCAATATCAAACTTCATGTTTTTGTAGCTTCTACAAGAAGGTCTTTGGAATAAAAACAGTGTGAAAGTGAAAAGACATGACTATATAGCGAGTGCCAAAGTAAGTCAGTAAAAATCCAAGGAAATTGACAATCAGTGCGGTGAGTGAAAACAGATGCTACAACTGTGCCATAATAAGAGAGTTTGTACATAGACGGTGCAATATACTGAAAGTTCTATTTATTATGTGCACTAGAACTGAAAGAATCGAAAAAGAAACTGTTACAACGATGTCGAACGGTGCTAGGTAGTGGCAGTGAAAGTGAATCACGTTATAAATATAATCGTGCTCCTCCATTATCAACATTCACTTTTAATATCAAAGCCTCACGAACAGTTGTCTTGCCAATGCCATCCCGAAACTTGCCAACATTGTCCAGTTTATTTCTGGAGCAGATATAAAGTACCTCAACATTGAACCAACTCCATTGTAATTTGTATTTCTCCTGAAATGTTTGATCAGTCATGTGTACATAGTAGAATCCATACTACCATGAGCTGCACTAAATCATAAAATGAACCAACAATAGAATTTTAAAACAAATACATGCAACCAACCAACGCACTCGAACTTTTTAACACGACTTCTGTCAATTTGGGTGGGAGAAGAAAGTCAGGATTGCTCGTTACAACCGAATCAGGAATGATAAAGGAAGCGGTAACGACAAGTTCACGGAAGGAAGAATAACTTAAGATATAAATAAAGTAACGAAAATCGTCCTTCATCAATATCATGCTGTGGAGCTAGAACATGCAACGATTGTTGTTACCGCTCCTTGTATGTATTCGTATTTTTTGAAACGGCCACAGTCAGAGTAGCTTCTGAAAGCAAACGAGCAGCTTTGTTCCACATAGATCATTATTACTATCACTCTTACATGCCATGATAATGTCAGCCCCTTTCATGCTTTGATCACACAAAACCAGAAAAATAAAGCAAGTATAATAAATGTAAAAACATGCTTCACTACATCGTCCTATCACCCATCCATCCCACCAGCCTTTCACTTAATAGTTTATATGAACATTTTATTTATAGATTGACGTCTTTCTGCTTACATACAATAGCAACAAACTCAGCTTGGAAGACTGCCCGGTGTGCGCACTGTTAATTCTAAAATAGGAAGGAAAGCGAAGGTAAGAAGAATAATAGAGAAATGCTAATAATAATAATGCATAAAAATCTAAAGAAGAGTTGGACGGAGCAATGTGCAGGAAAAGCTTAGCATTATGCTATCTATTTATTTTGTGTTACCTGCTCACGTACTGTAGGGAACCCTGTTACTACTCAATCAAGAAGGAAGAATTGATTGAATCCGCTCTTCGTTCGAGATGGGTGGTGGAGCCAGTATGCATAAGAGTAAAGGTCATGAAGACTCGGACTCTTGTAACACCTCACAGAAGGAAGGCTCATCGAGTCAGAAAAAGTCTGGCTTTCGAATCCATCGCAAGAAGAAGCAGAAAGACTCTTCCTCTCGTCAGAGCTCCGGTTCTGGTCACATCCGTCCATTCCAAGGCTCGATGGGCAAGTCGGAACGTGGCAAAACGATTTGTAAGTTTAAAAAGTTTAAGCATTTCTCTTCCAACTTCTCATTTGACGTAGAATCCTTTCCATCTCTGCTTGTCGTTAGTATTATAAAACCGCTTGCTCCACAAAAATACTCTTTATTTATTGTTATTACTTTTCTACTGAGGCTCATGAGAAAAGCTTCCATGTGTGTTGGTACTTTGCCACAGACTTTATTTTTTATCTTCTGTTTCTTTTTCTTTTACTCCTTAGCCTTTTCTCTCAATTCTGTTGCGTGGGATTATATTTGCGTTTGCTTACTTATTAAGAGTCCTTTGACTCGACTCTTTGGCTCACTCTTAGACTGAAAGAACTTTCGCCTTCTACCACATTTTTGCAAACTTATCTCCCTCAAAAACTACTTGTTTCACACGACATTCTCCTGTTTCCCTGTGTCATGGTGGACTTCTAGAATACCTAATCACAAGACAGCTGAAAAAAGTTTCGAACGAAAAGAGGAATTTGCAGAGTATTGTATGTATACGTTTCTTCTGCTTTTATAGTTGCCATTTAATAGTCTAAACTCTCAAGTCCTCTTTTACTTACTTCTTAAAATCACCATCAGTGACACGTCGAAAGTAGTCATTTTCTCCTCTTAATGCTTTGCGAAAAAGGCAGTAGTGCAAGTGTATATTTTTGCGTGAGAGACCAAGCATAAATAAGGCCCAATCACCTTTCTACTAGTGCATTTATACATGCATACATCAGCAAAAGAATGAGCATACAGAATTCAAATGATCTTTATATAACTAACTTAATATCATAATCATCGTTTCTCTACCACCTTTCTATTCGCGTACGGTCTTCCTTTCTTTTAGTATCACACCACTTTACATTTTTCGTCAGAGGACAGTATAATGGCACAAAGGAAAGACATCTCATTCCACTGGTTCATTTTATTGCAACGAGTCAGGTAATATTTACTACCGACTAACCGTCTGCTGGTGACTTCCATTCTATTTTTTCGCTAAGTTTACTGCGACGTTCAGCAAATTATACCAAAAAACGATGTGACTTGAAACGAACGTAAGAAATGTGTAAGAATGTTCGTCGTGTTTGGTCCTTCTTTCCCTTATTTTTCCGCCTTCATCGCCGTCGGTCTCACGATGTTTCTTTCCCTTCTCACTCCTGTCGAGTATATGTCGCACAAGTAGACGTACGCGTATTGTAACACTAATCATAATCAAAGTATTCATGAGCTGAGAGCTAAGTTAGTTTCTTTTTGCTCTCTCAATAGGCTCTACATGGATTAAGTGACAAGCTTTAGATTTTCTTAGGCCAAAATGCGTCAATAACTTACTTCACGAAATACAAGTATTATTATTCGTATAAACGTCATTATTATATGCTGTGCGCTTTAAGCACATCAAAATATGCTATTGCTCAGTTACTCCCTCCGTCCGCATCACACCACTTTTTCGCAGAATACACCGCATGAAATTTGGTCTGGTGTTTTGCAAACGGTGCTTAATATGCCTACAATGATTAAGTTGGACTTGGTTAGTCAACTTCATTTCGAGTAAAATGCATGAAAAATGGTTTAAAAAATATTTTTCACTGGGTAGGAAATGACAATTTGGCGTTAAAATTTGGCAATTGATTAATCTCCTTAATTGTTTCTGGGAGAAGACCAAAAAAGCACATTTTTTCGCGGGGGCTTTTTTTCAAAATTGTTTCTATCGGGGGTGCTTTTTTCGTTGAGTAAATGATTGCGAATATTCCCACGGATTGGTTTCTCAAATCCAACAAATATACAAACAACTAAATTTTGAATTACGTATTTTTGACTGGAAGCAATTGACAAATCAGCGGTAAAGTGCAACAATTTACAAGTGTCGTTTCAAACACCTTTCGTTATTCTTTTCGATTTAATTGTAACAGGCAGCATACAAAAGTCATGTCTTCTAACTCCCGTTTTTGCCTATTGGTACAGAAGTGGCGAAGAATCCAAATTTGTGGTAACTAATTTTGTAAACTTTATTGGTAATTGTTTTACATTGCAACGCTGTTGAGCATATGATTGAGCCTTAACAAAGGACTTATTGCTTTAATATAGCATGACTACAACTACAAAAAACGAACAGAGAAATTGTACAGTTGCATGTGTATGCCTCAGAAGAATATAAAAGAGCAGTTTGTCTAAACGACTGTACACATACTCTAATCTCGCTACCACATTTCACTTCAAGCAAACGTATCATGACTTTCATGACGATGATTCGGGCTCTCGTTGTTCCCCTTGCCGTCCACGTCCTTTTCTCAATTTTATCAACTACATTTTTGCCATTTATTTCTTTCTGCAGAGTTCGCATTACTTTCTCCTCTAAGTGAGAATCAAAAATGGCAAAGTTAGTATCCGCAGTCAAATATTGTTGAGAAGAGTGAGTCGACACATCAGTGAAGTTTTCAATGCGAGTGGGTTGATATCAGAGAAGAGAAAACGAGGGTCCACGGAGAATGTTTAGTCTATTAGTCTGAAACTGTTTTTGAAGAGAACGAATAGTACGAACTGACATCGTTGAAGCGCACAAGATATAGAAATGTCTCTTTTTTGATGGAGTGTGACAATTGATTCAGATATGTCCAAACTATCTGTTAAGAAGTGATCTCAGAAATAGCATTTAACTCTAAAAGTGTGTGCAACTTTATAGTAACTAAAAGTAGAACGGAGCGTACAAATCATCATTCATCTGAATAGATAAATTTCTAATCTGCAAGAGGGAAAGTTGAAGGAAAGTTACTGCGAAGAAAGACAAAGGCAGCCTTTGGCAGGCTCAGACAGTTTGGGAATGTAAATTGTGCTGTTTTCCCTTTATTCAAAACATGAGAACGAAATCAACAAAAGTCGACTACTGGCAGAATAGATAGAAGACAAAGATAAGAAATCCGCTTTCAAAATATCTCTTCCACTCGACTCGTAAAAAAACTTCTGTTTCCATAATCGAATGAGCAGTATTAAAAATGAAAGCTCTCAACTCTTCTTGTTATAGTTGCTGTTTCTACAACTAGTACACTTCCTTTTTTATTGTGGATCCTGTTTTCCGTAATAGAACTTTAAAGCATTTTTCGCCTGCTTTCACTTCGTTTGTTAGCAAGGCTAGGCTCGTGTATACCAGTTTACAGTATTTGTCTGTAGTTGAACAACAAAATTTGTACTCTTATTTCTTCCATTTGCTTTAAGGGAGTATTTATATCCCAAAGAGTACTAAAGGGAAAACTGATTTTCTCTGTTGAACAAAACGAGTTGTAGTGGAACTGTGCCCGTGGACGCTTGTTTGTATAAAAATAAGTATATACAACAATAATCATAATACCCATGTTATTATGTAGGTAAAAGTTTGTTTTATGTGACTGTTTACACTTATCACTGTTTACCCTGCGTATTTATTTGTACGTGTGTGTTTTAGGCGTATATGCGCTCTCCCGTCGAACAAAGCGTAGAAAGTAGAGAAAAAAGAATCTTCATCTTTATCATCACCGTCATCTCCTGAGCAAACTTTTTTTCTTATTCTCTATCCCTTTTCCCCATCAATTTTCTTCATTTCTTTCTTCTCGCTCTGAAACTTCAACTTCGAAATTTACTTTCAGCCCAGCTTTTGAAGCAGGGTAGCGGAAACAAAAACGACTAAACAGCAACCACTGTTACAAAAACTCCTGGCGCGGGAACACTACACGAGGAGAGATTCACTCAGGAATTTATCCCTATTTTACTCCATTATTACTCCGTTCTCTTGATCGTAATGATTGCGTCGCTTTGGTTCAAGCAGTTGGCGTCCTCCGGAAAAGGTAAATACTCCAAGGTACTTTTCTGTTTACCTCTGACTGCTCCCACAGCCGGATGAGATGCACGTCTACTCAATGATTTAAGAATGAAGCCAATGTTTGGCTATAATTGAAGGACTGCTGTTTGAAAGATTTATTTATAATTGCACTGCGTCATTTAGGGATTCAATTAAAATGGAGGTGACATCTTGACGTATTTCTTCTAGTAAATTTATTTCCAACGCAATTTAGAACTTTGCTGGCTAGTGGATGAAGACTTTTGCAAAAATAAGCAGGCTGTATCATATTGAAAATGTACATTTCCCTGGTTCTCAGCGATAACATTAGGAAACAATTTAAAAAATTATATTAATATTTTATGCATGACAATGAATTATTGCATTTTCGTGGAACCCATTTACTAATAGAGGAGTAACCGTAAGCAACGTGTTTCGCTCGCTTCAACTCTATCTCGCCTCGTAATAGTTGTTTCCATTACTTCTACCACAAATTATGTAGGCTATCTCTGGCAGCGCATTCCGAGAAAGAGAAAGGCTGAATATAAGTTTGCTTGCATCATATTAAAAGCAGCCTCATAAAACTTGCTAGGTGAGAAATGTCAAAGGTGAGTTAGGGCAGCAGGTCCCCGGTGAGTTATCTGACACAGCATAACAACAACAGCAATCTGCTGAAATTTGATTTACCCAACAGAGACTGTACAAAAGATGCATTTCAGAAAAGAGGATCAAGGAGTCAGAGGAAGTGGGAATTGTGAGTCAGCGAATGTGAACTTTTCATGTCGCGTCATGTTAACCAAACGAAATCAAAATACATCTGCCTTTCCTTCTTCATGTATTTTCCTTTCATATTTGCATTTCGCTGGTTAGCCAATTTTCTTTATAGCAGTAGCACCTACTGGCTTACAGAATGGGAGCAAAGTTTACAGTAATATGGGTTATATATTTTTACGCAGCAGTAAAATAATGTTGAACATTTTTGTCGTCCCGGGTAGAACTGTCAAGACCCAAGAGGCTTGTCACGATGAATAAGTAGGCACTGTGGTTGAATTTCCGTGTCGTTCCATCCTTCGCCTGAGCATGCAAGATCCCATTTTTGTGGAGAAAATGAACATTGTATTAGTCAGTTTCTTTACCTCCTCAAATTACTCCTTCAAATTCATTTGCATACCCGGTGAAGATGAAACCACATTTGTACCAGTTTACGACGTCTGCATTTGTGTAGTTTGTATTCTAAGTAACCTTTTTGAACTGGTTTGGTTGGAATTACTAATTTTATTACTCTATCTGTGCGTGTTGAAACAGTCTCAAACTAACGAGACGACAACTGGACTTGATGTGACTGGGGATTTCATTACTTAGTTTAGTACTTTCATTCACTCACTCATGTCGTAATCGCCATATCTTCAAAAGAAATCGGAATCAGCATTTTTCCATTGCTTTGCTTCAATGAAATGCTCATTTCCTCTATGAGGAAAAGCAAGACTATGCACGATCCTATGTCAAACAATAGTAGAGTAACGACTGTGCAATGCTGAAGCATGTCACATGCCTGTCGCCATACTACTGGACACACACATGTACCTACGCACTCACGATTGCATAAGTAATGTTGTGGAGACGAATGCGGTGTGTCTAAACTTGCATTTTATTATTCGAGATACAACCGCTCTTTTATATGTCTACGAAATAAAACAATCAAATAATATACCATAAAACTTCTAAAACAAGCTGGTGCTTGCTTTTTTTGTTGAAAAATTGGGTCTGTCAGCCTGTGTCAGGAAATGCTTGTTTTACAGTACTGCCTATTTTTGTTACTTGCAATTTTTGCAATTCCCACACCTTATACAATTTTTCATACAAAAGTACAAAATAGCGTAGAAATAATAAGAGATCCAATTCCCAGTTCGTCATTTACCCCAATTTAACAGGTTTTTTCAACATTTGAATTACATATGCCGACCAAATTTATCTGACCAAATTTGGGGTTACTTCTATTAGAAGTTTTAGGGTACTCTCTATCAAACTTAGTTGCGGCAAAAAAATGGTCGCGGTCTTGTTGCCATACATAATATAATCATAGTTATTCAGGTCGCACACTTTCTTGATATGGTGAAAGTCATAGAAAAAGATTTTTTGAGGTTTTGTGTGAGCCATGCCTGTTTTTCCTATTAATGCATAATCCTATTTGAATGCACGGTGAGATTGACCTTTTCATTCATGCTCATAAGAGAAGAAGCATTACTCGCGTAGCTTAGATATAGCGGGAGCAAAGTGAGATAATGAATGGTAATGCTATCAGAATTCATAAGGTCATGTGTTCTGTGATGTGTGTTATATGTGACATAACGCCATCAGTGTGTAGATGCTGGCCGTCATCTGCGTAAAATGGAAAGGTAATGGAAAAGAAAATACGATGTGACACAAAGAACATGCAATAGCTACACGCAATCTTTAGTACATACAACGTTATTGCTCGCATATGTGCGATTTATTTTTCCAAGTAAAAGAGATCAAAATCTCTGGAGGAGATGCATATTATGCAAGCATGGTTCGTAAAGTGGGCACTTTAAGGCGAAGCGATTGAGAGGAGACGAAAAGACTTAGAGCGCGACAAAAGAGGAAATTTAGAAGCTTCATTTTTCTGAATTTTGTCCTCGCAAGGAAGAAATCAGTGTAAATGGACTTTTGATGTGCTTCCGTTTTTCCCTCCGTGATCAGAAGTGACAGCTACTCTCAACTTAGAGAAAGTGTCGTCTGAACGGTGAATGTGTACGGTACAGTGCAATACGTGAGTTGCACTTTATAAAACTGTCTCCGGTCGTTCCATGTCACAACAATGCCTTTAAACACTGCACAAATTGCTTTTTAAGCTGTAAGAATAACCTAATATACATTAGGTATAAAGCACATAAATTGATTATGTTATATATGACATGCGGCTGGATATGGAATTAGCAGCTTTTACGATAATTTTGATTGATTCAGACATTTTTCTTCCATTCGTGCAAAATGATTCCATGGGATGAATTCGGAGAGAAATTGGTGCCATTTCTCATTTCGAGCAAGTTGATAACGTGGCAGCCAATCAGAACAGAGTCTAATTTTGGCATTTAGCTACATGGTAGGGTGGTACAATTTCCGTTTTAATACGTTTTAAATGATCCTTCACTTTTCAGACTTTGTGCTAGGAGTTTACATTTGTTTTTCAACAATGGAAATCATCCTAAAGTCTGCATGCTATTGACACATGAAAGTGGTAGCATGTTACTGATTGTCATTTATGTCTGTTCGGGTTTTCAAGTCAAAAATCATTAGTAACCCTTTTTTTAGTTCAACCTTTTCTGACAAATCTCTGCATAGCGTACTTTATATTAATTACCTAGTTACCACTACTAAAAGAATCGACACTTAATGGATAAAAGAAAGCAGTTAAAAGTAATATGGATGGAGTAGTTTCCAAGAATAATTTAAGGACGCATTACACGCTCCCCGTATAATCAATATTGTGTGCGACAGTTATAAGAAAACTAATAATAGCTCAGTGAACTTTGTCATTTCTCATATACCGTTTGTTCATGTAGGAATGGATGTGATTTTAGTCATGAATGATGATAGATTATACCCACACAATTCTTTGAAAAGCAGCTTGTTATACTGAATCGTAGTAGCTTTGTACATTGTATTAGGTAGCGAATGAAACAGTAGGAGATTTCGGATGTTCTTTAATGAATTATGTTATTTGGAGTAGATAGATTTCAATTTCATCATCTGAATTTCCTTCCTGTTTCCCATCTGCGCGACGAGAAAATATCAGTTAGACTGCACAAAGCACGCATTACCAATGTCAAACAAACTCTGTTTTTCAATAATGTATCAGCCACTTGAATATTCATTTATTCTACAAACGCGACGTCCCACATATTCCAGATTTTTCATGTATTTCATTCAAGCAGTCTGCATACATGACCATTATACGAGCATGAATTTTGTATAAATATCATTATTAAATTAATGGTAGTTTCTTTATGCAGTAGTTGCTAAAAAATAGATACCTACGGACTTTCCTTCAATATTGCAATTGCAATAGTTTGTAACGTTATCGGTGAACTGATCTAGCAAACGTGCTTTGTGTTCCGTTTAAAATTAAATAGTTTGATTTTATTCACAATCAATCACCGTAATATTTAAAAACCAATACTTTTTGCGACACCGTTTTTGCAATAAGTAAACGGATAATGAAACAAAGTTATATGAAATGACGCACATTATTAAAGTGAAACTTTAGCATTTGTAGAGGCGTTATTTCTATCCCATCAACCACTATGTGTAATGACTAAATTTTCCAATGTATGCTTTTGCACCTGAAACTACAGTTATTTGTGGGAATTGTGAATGTTAATTAAAGTGAAAGCAGAAATGAATATATATTTCAGTTTCTGTTAAAAAAATAGTATCTTTATTTATTTCTGACCTAAAGGATAAGCCAGATAGTTTAGGACATTATGAAATTTGTATTCTCATGTCGTTCGTCATTTATATATTTTATATAGGTCAGCCAATAATGCACGAGTCAAACAGTATTTTATCGAAAATGATTCGAGTGATAGTATGAGAACGTCAAAATGTAATTTTCTACTATTATTTATTTATTATACACAGCAGCAGTCATGCAACTTTGAAGAACGGTTGGGCAGTTGTGAATTTCTTTTGTCCGCTGTTGTTCGATCATCACAATTTTCTATGTTCTGTTACCTGAAATGAAAAATGACGATGATCGATGATAGTTACAAATGTTCAATGTGCATATGACCACGTGCTGGTAATTGTACGTTATTACTTACAAAAAGAATGTGGCCAGTGTAAACATAATGGAGTTATATTGATCAGGATGAGGATTCAGGATTAAGACTAATCACACAACAAAAGGTGCAAATAGGCACTGCACTACTTTCTTTTCTGACAACATTTTTGAAGTGGTAGCTTATTCCATTCGTTTTTAAAAGGATACGAGAAGGATGTTTTAAAATTGGGTCTGGGTTCATCATTGTTTATATTGCAAGTTAAATTAAACGTCACGCACCACAAGCAATGCTTTCAGTTCGAATTACCACATAAAAGAGTGATAGTATTCATGTGCACTCTTTCTCGCTTATTCTGCAAAGCTTGAGAGAAATGAAAAATTGATTTGTGGGTGTCAGGGTAAATGCAGAACCACCACTTTTTCAAAGAGAAAATTCATCCACCGAGCTTTTGTTGATACAAAGCATATTATAGCTGTGGTTGATGAACGCTATTTGTGAAAATAAATTGCATATATTCCTGTATGGTTTTCCGTTCGGTATATCACCACCACCGAGTAGCGATACAACCACGCATGTAATCATAACTCAAAGGAGAAATAAAAGTGCCTCACCACAAGCAGCGTCATGATCATCACCAGACCATTCTTTACGACTTCTAGAGTTGCGTCAGAAGAATACTTCCACTCGCTTATGTTCCTCAAAACTTGCTTTGCTGTATCCCCAATTGCGTATAACTCTGCTGCTCCACTAACAGAGAGACGTTTTATGCCTTCCTGTCAAATATCTGTAGTCACCTGTCGAAATCTCAAATTTCACCTTTCCAGTTTCTCAATCGCGACCATCAATATGCGACCGCACATTTAAAACGGGTTTACTGCAACTCTTTAAATCAAAGAACAATATACATATTAAGTAGTTTTAAGGATCGATATTTTAAGTTAGCATAGTACAGTAATACGTTAATTTTCGAATGTATGTAGCAAATCTTTATTACACAACAATTACTTTGGGTAATGTATCATAAACACGTGTTTTTTATTAATGTAAATGACTGACATTCGCCTCTCACTTGTTTGCATCTTGCATACTTAATTCACCTCTGACAGAGACAGGTCACTGTCAGGAGTGAAGAAATTACCTGAAAAAATCCCACTACCTTGACGGATTTGTAAAGTGTGGAACTCGACTGCGTGGTGGGTAGGTACGCGTTCGCAGCGTAGCCCCTTGGATATATTGATTATTATTATTAGTCAAATAAAGTTTAGTAACCCTTAAACAAATATACGTATATTGGTTCATTATCAAAACAATCATGCTGCTTTATTGGTATAACAGATTACAAATATATCCGTGTTTCAGTTGAATTGAGGGATAATCCATACTTACACTGTAAGTGTAATTAGAATCTAATGTCGCAACTCATAATTTAGAAATTCACAATTTTGTTTCATTCAGTACAGTGTACGTGTAAATAAAATTCAGAATGCATTGTTTCAGTCGTATGGTTTTGTTTTAGTTTTAAAAATCGATTGCCTCAAAAATTTGAAAGCATGATAAATAAGCAAAGGTATTTTGGCTATTAGTCGAGTTGATATTCCGATTGTATAAACATTTGCTTTCAACTGAGAGGTAAACCATGGAGCAACAGCAGAATGGTAACGGTTTGGACTTTGGTTTGAGCAACGTTTGCTACAGTTGCATTTCATCTGTACTAGTATTTTAATTCTTTTACCTTCTCTAAGAAGAGAAAAGTGAGGACAGAGCAATCAATAGGGAAGATATAAAGATAAAATATTTAGAAGGTAGAGATTCACACAATAAACAAAATACACATGTCATCGATGATCACCTTTGTTTACAGTAATGGCGGCATTTCTACATAATAAGATTGTTAAAGCTCGCAGTAATAAATACCCTTCGAATTCACCAGATTTGCACAAATGAAATAGGCAGTTGGAAAGAAACGCCAAGTGAGGGAAATAAGTATTGCCCTGTGCTCTGCTATCAGGACGAAAGCAAGATCAACATAACCCCCTCAAAGAAAGGATGAGACATTATTAGTAGACATTTGGGGAGAAAGGAGCTAAATGAGTCTTTCTTTTATCTTCCTTCGGTCTCATTCTTCATCAAAATCCTACTTGTTTCTGAGAAACGTCAAATGCAGACAGCTTCCACTCGAAGATTAGTGCGGCAAGTGAAATGAATGAAATCCTTCCCTTTATCTGTGAAAGCTATCACGCTTCGAGCGGAGTCATCAGAATTGATGGTTCTAGGCCCCTTGCGACCGCGGCCACTTGCGACCAAGGGTAAATTTTCGACCACGGCCACCTGCGACCACGTATACTTGCGACCACGACCACCTTCGACCTCGGCCACTTGCGACCATGACACCTCCGACCAGCGTTCTCTGCGACCTCGTTCCTCTGCGACCAAAACTCTAATGACAAAGATAAATAATTAAAACCAACCACTTATTACCTCGTAATCGATAAATAGATTCGGTTTTTATAAGATTTGTATTAAAGCTATTGTCCAAAGTGAAGCATTTATAAGATTTTTATAGCTATTTTTGTGGCGACCGGAAAGGACGGGCTAGACTTACTACAGGATTTACAATAGAAGATAGGAATTGTTTTCACCGCATCACTTAAAACCTCGCTCGTACAAATAACAATATACAAAATAAAAAATCGTAGGAAGACATTAGGTATTCAAGTGAGTGCTCATTTTAAAGAGGAAGTGGTAGACTTTCTAACAGATATTATATCAATTTAAAAGAATAAACTGAAGGAAAATGGCAATGCATAGATAAAAATGAAAATAATGGTTTGTTCTCAACCCACCACATTTGAAACTGTTATGAGTGAATGTGTCTCTAGCTCAAAAATGTGTGAACGGATTTTTTCCGTTCACACATCAACTTAATCAGCAACTAATGGAGAACAAAACACTGCATTGGCTTTTCAAAAATAAATCATATTTGTGAAGTACCAGCCACGTAGAAAAAAGACGATTTAAAAAAGTGGGAATAATAATATGTTCACATTAACTCTCCTCGCACTAACTTTGGCAAATCTTCATTATTTTGGCTGACGGACGGCTTATTTTAAAGCTTAAAGTCTAAGCTTTAAAATGAGCAATCCGCCATGTGTATAACTATGCATATGATATAATGGCGTTATGATTTATTTAGTACAACTACATAGGTGACAATTTTCATTTTCAAAAATTTATCAATACGATAAAAAAATTAATTTATAAATTAGTTTTGGAGTCAGGCAGGCTACATTAGCTATTTGAGTCTTAAATATGCTAAAAATGTTTCAAACGTTGCATGAAATTTTGAATTGATGGAGTTTTATATGTTTGCTAAGATAAATAGAAAACACCATTTTTTCATACCTTTCACAGAAATTTGCATATTTTCTGTTAGAGAGCTTGTTGTCATTTGAAAATGTGACAGGATATTCCTTATGAATATGATCAATAAATAGTGGAATATCAAAGCTCAATTCTAACATCCTCCAGAGAAATTTAAAAAATGCATTTGCTAAGAGAAATAGAGAACGGACTGTATATGACGTTTTGTTCAATCATACTAAATGATAGCGAAAATAACGCGAATTCTTTCAATGACTATCAAATAAAAACTACACTAAGATAAAATAATTATAATCAATCAGCAGCATTAATATACTCGTATCGGCCTTCAAAAATGCAACAATCTTAAAACAAAACCAAATTTACGGGGGTCAAAATTAAGCAAGTCACAGCAAAAGCTCAATAGATGTTTTTGCAAACACCCCATACACCTCACCGCGGCCGCGGTCAGTCCTAGACCTTTATTATAAAACTTCAGTCACCAGATAATATTCTAAACTTATCATTTTCGTTTACACGTCCATATATTTATATCGTTAATTTCAGTTATTGCAAACTGCCATAGGTATACTGTATATTAAAAACTTACATTAGCAAATGGAAACCACAATGTTACGGACCTGCATTGAGTTGTTGTATCGGAGCTGTCAGATTGATTATCGGTATGTGTTCTGACAACCCGCTATTGAAAATTGATGAAATGTTCGTTGTTGTATGATGATTGTTGTGAAAGTTGTTTTCGTCTGATGTTGACCAGACGTGTGGCAATGAAAATATTATTCCAGTGCCAGCTTCTTCTGGTGTGCATGGAAATTGAGGGGTCAGTATGATTTCTTGACTCAATCTTGCTTCACAGCCACAGTCTAGATTGATGTGGGTAAGTCCTAAGCTTTCATGTGTTTTTTGAGACTGGGTGAGCTGATCACCACAGAAAATGAGTATTGTCTTATTTGGCCATAAGACTCCGAATTCTTTTCTAGACAGTCTTATTACTATGGGTAATTCTTTATTGATGTTGGAACATTCAAATGTGCATGCCGTCTTGAGTTCTCCAACTGTAGCTGCTGGAGACAGTGCTGTCTGAATGCATCTTTGGTTGTGAGAGAATGACATTTGATATCCATTCGTGTAGCAGAGGTCATTGCCGACCTGCGTACAAATCTTTTCGTTTGAACCTTCGAGTGATATGATGTGTCGATTATTTTTCATAATCACAAATTCTTGTTCCAATTTGATGCTACACACCTGACTGTGTAATTGAAAAGGAATGGCTCGTAACTCGAGCATTTTGTAATGATTTGCCATTGAAATAATAGGAATCTTCGTATGAATTTGCAGCTGGTTTAGCGAAAAGAAGCATGATGTAGTCTGCAAGTTCAGGTAGGTGATTGTGTTGAGCGAATCAACTGCTAGTTTATGGTTATGACTCATCAACTCCTGCTCCAGACTTTGTAGCTGGGAGGTTAAGGTTGCTGAGTCTATTAAGGTAAAAGGGATTCTCCCCACCTTACAAGCTTGAATTGCTGCGAGCCAGCTAATATCAATCGCTGTCCTGTGGAGCAGCTTGCCTTGCATTGCGGCAATTAATTCTAAGATATCGATTCTATCAGCAGTGAGGGCTTCTTTTTTTGATATTGCCTCGAAGCTGAGGAGCATTGTCTGTTGCTGTTCCTCAAGCATGTGTTTCATTTCTTCTGAGTATTGATGGAGCACATCTGTCTCTTTGACAAGAAAAGCGTGATCGCTGGAGATCTGCTCTCGAATTAATTCAGTTTTTTCTCCCAATTCTTTTTCAGATTTGGTGAGAGTATCAATTTCGGATTGTACTGCGAAGTCGCAGCAAAATGCAAAGGGCTTGGCTAATAATTCGATGCCTCTGCGTATTCGAATTTTTCTGTTTTTGTTTTCAATGTTTGTGGGCTTCGGTAATGCCTTAAGTAGTAAGTTTATGGTAGCGTTTGCTAGTACCTTTTGTTGTCTGAAGACATCGCAGAGCTCTGGGTCTATGCAAGTGTAATTTTCTACAAAATTAACTGGTTGGGGCAGTTCGAGATTAAAGATGAGTAGCGTCGTTGCTTCGTAGAAAATCTTGGGGTGCTCTTGGCTGCTGATCCCAGTAGATAGGCGAACAGGAACGTCTTCCTGTGCCCCAATGGCACAGCACATGCACATTACTATAAAAAATGCGGATCCTTTCATTTTGAGTTGTGCACTTGCTATGTCACTGCCGGAATATGAGTCAATTTTGTAGCACTTATTTTGTAAGTCTTAATTTTTTATAGTTTGAACAATTTGCTTTGAACTGCCGTTTTATGGATTCTTGATTACACTGCCGTTGATTTAGGTTTGCGTTTGCGAAGATTGTAATTATGTCTTGGTTCTTCCTCGCTCGATTCACAGATTTGAAATGCCACTTCTAAGGGTTGAGTAGGATGAACCACGGATGATTTCAGTGTGCCTTCTTCAACTATGTCATTTTCATTTTCATTTGGCCTAAAATTAGCTGCGTGAGATTCATTGTTTGAATTATGTGAAGGTTGGTCTTCGGCATCTGACTCATCCAAGGAAGAGGATGAGCTCGTTTTGACACGAGCCTGCTTTTGTTGACATTTTCTCATGATTTTATTTCTTCCTGTGCGATTTTCTTTTCCTTCATCTCCATCAGATGAGTCATCGGAACTCGAAGAATTTTCTTTTGAAGGCCTTAATGGTTTTGATGTGCTCGCCTTAGCTTCTGTTGGGGGCTCTTCAAGAATTCCTAATTTGGTCAGATCTCGTTCTACGTAGGCTCGAAGCTTGGACACGTGAACAAAAAATTGCTGCCGACTGCCGTTTGTAATTTTTTCAACTAGGTAATTTAGGTCATTCTTTGGACATTGCCTAATTATTTTCAACGGACCTTGGTAAATCATCTGTAGTTTGCAGCTAATTTTTCCTCTCTTTTCGATTTGTCTCTTTTGAAATCTGAGTATGAGGACTTTCTGATCTGGTAGATATTTTACATGTCTGCGTGTAGGATTTACTCTGGCTTGATTAATGAGCTGTCCCTTTAAAATCGCTTGTTGTGCGAAGTCTCTTGCTTCTAACATGTTTTGATGGATGTTTTGCAGGTAGTCATTTTCAAAGGTACCGAAGCCAATTTGAGAAGGAAATGCTGCATTGTAACCGTGTACAATGTAAAATGGTGTCATGTTACTTGTTGCGTTAAACGTAGTGTTGATAGCAAACATAATGTAAGGAACTAACTGGCACCATGACCTCGGTTTTTGTTGAATGAAGGTTCTTAACTTTGTTGTTATGGTGTCGTGACTTCTCTCAATTAACGCTTGATGGGTAGGTTGCGCTGTTGTTCCGAATAACTGTTCAGAGTTTAAATATCTGGTCAGAATTGTGAAGATTTGATTCACGAAATGACTGCCTTTATCTGATTTCAGTCTTGCTGGTGTGCCGAAGCGTAAGATGACTTCTTTCATGAGAAAATTGGCTGCTTCTTCTGCCGTTGCTGCTCGAGTTGGAGCTAGAATTAGGTATTTACTTAGTGTACAAATACCGGTGCAGATGTAATTATAACCTCTGGAGCTGCGGTGAAAGGGCCCCTGAAAATCAATTTCTATTTCTTCAAAACATCCAGACGGGATTGGAGCTAGACCCATCATCCCAGGTAACTTCATTCTTGGTGCTTTTGCTTGTTGACACGAATAGCACGATGCAACAAAGTGCTGGATATGACTCTTCATTCCTTCCCAATAAAATCTTGAGTAAATAAGTCGTCTCGTCTTCTCCAATCCAGGGTGGCAGGCCAAATTAGAATCGTGGAATTCCTTAAGAATTCGTAATCTCTGACTTTTGGGTAAGTATGGAACTCCTTTTTCGTGATTCCGTTTGTAATAAAGAACTCCGTTCTGGATTACGTAATGTTTGTAATTTCTGCCAGTCTTGCCCATGCTCATGTTAAGCTTGATTGTTTCAATTTCTCTGTCTACCATTTGGAGCATTTTGAATTGGTCATTTGAAACCAAATTGATGCCAAACTGGTGAAGCGTCTCTGCGTCAATACCCTCGTCTGGGGCAGGGCCTATCGGAAAACGAGATAATACGTCTGATACTACGTTGTCTTTTCCTGAACAATGCCGGACGGAAATGATATTATATTCCTCCAGGAATAATAGTAATCGTGTGATTTTTGAAGGTAAGTCCATGTAATTGGTTTTATGTCCGATCAGCCGGACCAGAGCTTCGTGATCTGTCCTGATTTGGATGGGTTGACCGTACAGCAGGTATCTGAATTTGGTGATTGTGTAAACAATGGCAGCAAGCTCGATAGTCGTAATTGACCACTTCGCCTCCTGCTTGGATAGTGACCTACTGACGAATCCGATAGGAACTTCTTTGCCGTTCTGTTTTTGTAATAAGCAGCCTCCGATCCCGGCGAGACTGCCGTCTGTGATAATTATGGCGGGGTTAGAGTTCTGAATGAAATGGCCAAGTACTGGTGGGGTGAGAAGTTTATTTTTGATTGTCCGAAATGCTTCCTCGTGTACTGGACCCCAGGTTTTTCGAATCTCTTTGGTGTCCATTTGTAATAGGTCTTGTAGAGGCTTGGTAATCCTATTAAAATGAGGAATAAACCTCCTAAAAAAATTCAGCAGCCCGAAAATCGACTGAGCTTCACGTTTCGTGGTTGGTACAGGTAGTTTTTGAACTGCCTCAATTTGATCCTCCGTCATCCGGATTCCGCCTTTGCCTACGATGAAGCCCAAGATCTTGAGTTCTTGATAGCCCAGTGAGACTTTTGTGGGTTTGACTTTCAGATTATATTCTCGGAGTCTTCCGTACAGCTTCTCTAGCGTCGCTGTATGTCTCTCAAAGGTCTCGCTTATGACAATAACATCGTCTATGTAACTGATGACCTCTAGGACGTCTAGTCCACTCAGAACAATGCTCATTAATTTTGAGAAAATGCTTGGATTGTTGCACAAACCAAATGGGAGGACATTGAATTGGTATTGGTTCCTCCTTACCCTGAAGGCTGTTTTCGGCTTTGACTGTTCATCCAATTTTACTTGATAATACGAACTCTTTAAGTCCATTACAGATAGGTACTGCGCTTTGCGTAACGCATGGTGAATCTCTGTAATGTTCTGGAGCGGAAACGTCATTGGTCTTGTCACTTTGTTGAGTCCTTTATATTGAAGGCAGAAGCGATGTTTTGGCTTGCCATACTCGTCTTTCTGAGAAACTAAAAATCCGAATGTGCAGAATGAACTCTGTGACTTGGATATGACGCCATTTCTCTCCATTGATTCGATCGTTCTATCGATGATCTCATTTTCTTTCTCTGACATCATTGGGCCCTTAACGTAAACTGGATCGCTAGTACCAGTATCTATATGGGCTTCGAAATGCTTGACATTGCCAACATCTAGCTCTCTGAAAGAAAATATATCGCGGTATTTGTATGTTATGTCTTCGAGTTGCTTCCTTTGGTCTTCACTCAGTTCTGGATTTATTTGAATAGCGTCGAAAAGTCGTTTTCTGTCTTCCATGGACCCTTCGGCAGATGAGATATTGCAAATGATTGGCGGTGCTCCCGATTCAGGGTTTCGTTCAACTCTAATCAGTTCGTCGTCTGTTGCGTATCTGTCTAAGGTTCCTAAAACAGTGTCTTTCGTCAGCGCTCTTGCTTTTTCGGTTACATTTATTACTTCCACATATTCTGTGTCATTTGATATGACCATGTGTGGGGTTAGTATTCCGTTGGTACGGAACAACGACTTTTTTGGGTTGACGATGGCATTGTATTCTGGTTGAATGCCTGAATGGCAAACCTTGATAAACATTTTGCACCTTGGCGGAATGTGAGTTTTCTCTGCTACTTTGAGGGTCCATTTCTGTTTTCTGTCGTGACGAACTCGTCTGATCTGTGCGTAGATTGGTTCATTTTCTTCAAGTTCTTCGCCGGACTGGACGTGGTAGGATCTTGGTGATATTTCTTTGACGTAGTCGAATTTTAAAGCGCTTGGTAAGTCGGCTTTGTTTGAAGTGATCGGTACAAATCCAAAAATTGGAGAGTATGCTGTGTTGTCGTGGCAATCTATAACAATTCCCAGGTTTTCGCAAAAATCAAATCCAAGCAATAATGGGATGTCCAGAATGTCCGTGATAACGACTGGGTAGTGAAATGTTTTCTTGCCAATTCTCAGCTTGACTAATTTGAGTCCTTGGTTTCGAATGGGTTCATTTGTGACGGATTTTAAAGGAAATTCTGTATCTGTAATTGAATGTACAACGTCTATTTCTGGACGTCCCAAACTTAAAAAGGCGCCGGTGTCTAGAAGAGCTTGATGAACCACCATGCCTACGCTGACTGTCATTAGAGGTCCTGAATTTTTTATTTGAATTGTTCTTGAAGCAGTCTCTTTGTGATCGGCAGGTTGGTGATAAAAAGATGAGTTGACCGTAGGCGTAGAGTGAGGGCAGAATTTGTTTTTGTAATTTTCAATGAACATTTCCGTTGATCTAGTTGTTTGTTTAGGGATGGCCGAAGTTCGTAATTGCCATCCCCTCAGTAGTTTAACTGACCCGGTTGATCAGCATAATCGTATTGGTCATTGTGCCATTGTACATTGTTGACCTGTTGATAACCTTGTCCCGCTGAGTTTTGGTTTTGAAGACTTTGCTGTTGCCCGAACGGTGGGCGTTGTTCGTACTGTTGTGGTAGGGGTAAGGCTTGAGGCTGACGTTGTTCTTGACCGTATTGTTGTTGGGGTGGTCTTTGGTTATTGTTCTGATTTTGATATCGTGGTCGGTTCTGTTGCCATTGGCCTTGGCCGTAATTTTGATTTTGGTACTGTTGGTTGTTTTGCTGCTCAGACTGTCCTTGTGTGCTCTTTAGAGCTGGTTGATTATCCCAATTTTGTTGTCTGTTGTTGTTGCCATAATTTCCGCGGCCTCTTCCACGGTAATTGCCCCTGTAATTGCCGTTGTTTTGATTCCGGTTAGCATAATTCTGTCCCCGGTCATATTCTCCTTCTGCGCGTTTACGTTTTCTACACTCAATGTAACTATGACCAGCAATACCACAATAGTTGCATATCATTACGCTTTGGCTGTTGCCGTTATTGTTGTTGTTTCGGTTGCCCCCTCGACCGGTTTGGTTCTGGGTGCTTGTGGGGTTGGAATTCGGCTGATTCGGTGCTGTGTAAGCGTAGTCATAGTTGCCTTGTGTTTGGACATTGTTAACTTTCTTAGGAGAAGGCGGTCTGGTGGGAGGTGGAGGAGGAATATCTTCTTCCTTTCTTTCCTCCTGCTTTTGATTTTTCTCCAATTTCAGTGAAGCGATGTCTCGTGCCATTGCTGCCATAATTGTTGTCACTTCATTGTTTGCCATTACTTGGCTTATCTGTGCGGTTTGAGTGCTGCTGCTGGTTTCAGGTAATGGGGGCTCTGACTCTTTGTACCTCTCGAACTCACGTATAAGTGTCTTGAGACGTGTTAGGGTAGTTGCCGGTCCCTTGATTTGTATGTAGTCCTGAAGAGGTCTTGATAGGTTTGAAAGAAGGCACTCACATAGGCTTCGTTCCTCGATTGTATCCCACAAAATTCCTGCCTCGTACTCTATTCTCTGAAGATAATGGCTTGCGGATTCGTACAGCCGTTGCTTCTCTTGAAGAATTTTTGCAATGGTTAGCTCTGAGCTTTTCATGGGACAATCAGAAATAAAATAGTCCACGAGATGGTCAAAATCAATGCGTGGATCGCAAATTATTTCATTTTTCAGTGTCAGCCATTGCAGGGCAGCGGTTTGGTCGAAGCATGATGAGAAGGCCAATTTCATGTTCTCTCTAGATAAATGCTGCATCCGAGCCCATATTTTGAAGCGCTTCACAAATGACTCGACGTCACACCTTCTCAATTCCCCCTTATACTTAGGTAGCAGGTTTGTGTTCATTGTGATTAAGGGATGAACTATCGGAGCGTGTCTGATGACTCTTCGTTCTGGAGTCGGTCTGATTAGACTCGGTGATGGTGTCAATCTGAATATGACAGAGTCCGGTGTTGAGATTCCCAATGTGGAAGTCTGAGAAGAGAAGTCAATCGATTGAGTTTCGTTCCTGGGTTGGTTGAAGTCTGGTGTCCTCTGACTCTGCCTTCTTAAGTTGAACACCGAGGATTGAGATGAGTTAACTGGAGTCGGCTGTCTGGACTCTGAACTTGATGTAGAGCTTTGCAAGTGACTGAATGGGCCGGGTGTCTCGAGCTCGTTGTCGTATCTGGCATGCGGTGATGCAAATGCTGATGACAAATTCCAACTTCGAAAACTGGAACTTTTGCTCTGATTTCGGCTTTCTGGGTGGCTATACGACCCTGTGTTACCCTCCGAATGTCTTTCTAGGGGTCTAGTATCCGTTAACTGTGGTTTACTTGAACTTTTTTGGACGATGGCATACCCTGTTTTTTCGAAGTCTGTATCCAAAGTGCTCGTAGCTCGATTTTGATTCGATATTCCTGTTCCTGTATATTCAAAACCACCTACTTGATGCTTCGCTTGTCGATTGGTCGCCGTTTCCTGCGTATTTTCTTGGTAGCCGTCGTGAACTCGACCTAAAAATTTTGATCTGCAAATCATATACTCGAGCTGTGGTCCAAGCTGATATTGAATATGCTCCGGATTCCGTTTGTATTGGTCGTTAATGTGACGATCTAAGATGTCTTGTCTGTTGCCGGAGGTCAGCCACTGAAGCGTTAATTGTCTAATTTGTTCTCTTTCGTTGGGGGTCGACGGTGGGGCTACCAGAATATCTTCTCCTATTACTGAAGTGTCTTTGGTAATGCTTAGCCGTTCGATCTGCTCAGCAATGGTTGATTCTACTTTTTGTGAAGGTCTTTTGACTTGCTCAATTACGTGTGTCTGACCTGTTGTTGGTCGGGTCGATTGATTGGTGTTGTTTTTCAGTTCAATCGCGTTGGTTGGTAACGGTGATCTGACTGGGTTAGCTAAGGTCTCGATTTGATTTAATTCTGAATCTGTAGAGTCACTTTCCTCAGTTGATGATGAGTACTCACTCGTGGGTGCCGTTTGATGCGCACTTGAGTGTAATTGTGATTGTTGGTTTTGAAATGATTCGATTTGCCCCGGGTGACGTGAGCTAGTTCTCTGCTGAGCTGTAGAGACTCGAGGAATGTATGAATCTTCAAGAAATTGCCCTTGTGGTGTTGTGGTTTGTCTTTGTTGGTGAGCCACGGCAAGTGTTTCGCTGACAGGGAGCTCAGGGTAACCTAAAGGTTCCAGATGAGGTGGGAGAAGATTATTTTTGACTGGAATGATAGAGTGTGCTTCTCGAGCTGGAAATGTATCCCGGTTTTGGATAATGGCTATTGAATTGTTGATTCCTGGGACACCTGGAATGACTGGTGGTGAAAGTTCCTCGGAGTTGGCTCGGAGGTTGTTACAGTATTCTGGGCTCAGGGTATCAATACTGAGTTCTGTGGTATTATTTCGTGAATGCCTACTGTTGTCAGGGGTATTTTTTCTGAAAACGGCAACCTCAGTACCTATTGGTGTTGATAATTTATTACTTCCGGTTGCAGGTGATTCCTGAATTTCTGTAGGTACTCTGATGAGGTGTCTGCTTGAATTTGTGATTGGAACGGCAACCGTTAATTGATAATTTTTGTCATTGACTTTCCTTTTGGTAGGCAGTGGCAATTTAGAATTGTTGACCTCAGCTTGTGTTGTCGTATTATTATTCTCGGCAGTCAATGATGACGTTTTGTTTATGTTGTTAGTCAGGACTCGAGCCACAAAAGTGTCAGAGAGAATTGAATTCTCCTCGATTACTTGTCTGACGGCAACCTGATTTAATTTCTGTAATTCAAAGTTGACTTCTAACCTTCTATTATCTTGAGGTTCGTCTTCCTCAGATTCTTCAGATTCGATTTGTATAATCGTGTCAAGTCCACTTTCGGTTCTTGATTGGTTTCCGAAGGGCGTATCTGAAATTGCTTTTCCTTCAGTCTGATTTATGCTTGTTCCTGATAAATCTAGTCGAGGTGGTTTTAAATGCGGATCATTAATCGATTCATTAGTACCTACTTGTGATTCGGCACTATTGTTTTTTGTGCTTTCATTTGAATTTTCAAGAGAATTTGGTGATTTTGGCTTAGCTCTCCAAAAATTTGAGATGGTATTTTTGAAAGCTTTTAGTAGACCATTTTCATTTTTCTTTTTCTGCTGGATTACCGTTTGTGGAGTGTTTCCTCTTGATGAGGTAGCTGAAACTGCTAATGGTGTTGTTGGTAACTCAGCGATTATTGTCTTACTTTGTGTATTATCTGATGAATCGTTCTCACTGGTGGGTATAGCAGAGGAATCTGACGGTCTTTGCACCTTTTTAATGAGTGAGAGTTTTCTTGGTGTCAGACCTTTCAGAATAGTTGGGAGTGATGTATCCCCTAATAATTGCTCAAATTTTTGCTTATGCACTGCTTTTCGTATGTTCAAAATGCCTAATTGAAAGCCAGGAATTTGTTGACGTTGTTGGCTCGACAAATTGAGTTCATGGGGCGGATCATTTAATTCTATTAAATTGGACTCGGGTTCATGAACTGAATAAGTATTAATTTGATTATGCTCCGTACCTAAATTCTGATCGGGTTCGTTGGCCTGGGCTTCCTCTGCGGCCCTACTCTGATCGAGTTCGTTGGCCAAGGATTGATGTGGGCGTATCCGTGGCGAACAAAACTCAAAAGCACGGTCTGGATCATGCGTGTCAAAAAAAATTGCTGAATGATGATTTTCTCTACCTGTTCTGGTGTTAATTGAAGTATTTTGAATGGGCGTATCACACGATCTTTCCCCACCAAAGAGTTGCTCAAAATCTTCCGGTGTCTGTTCGAATTGCGGGATGTATCGATTCTGGAGTATCTCCGCTGACCTAGCTGGATTCTGCGGCAATTCGTATGAGAAAGGTTCTGGATCAGGAACGTGATCGGCAGTT
>VYYJ01000040.1:0-145417 GCA_021029165.1 Cyphoderus albinus | reverse complement strand
AACGAAGCAATGTCGATCGATGCATAAATTCAGATATTTTAGGTGTCTGTACTTTTCACCTGAACAGTGACAGTGGCACATGTAACTTTGTTACATCTGTTGCATTCTTCACTCTTTCACTCTTACAAAAACAACAATTCCATTGTAATATATTTGGCGTCCTACCGTTATGTGGTCGTTGTTAGTGCGAAAGAGCGGAGAATTTTTGCTGAAGCCTGTCCGCCATGTTATCAAATCATCGGTTTGTTCTATCAAGGTGAATGCTTTAACGAGTCAACATGTACATATCTACTTGCAACATGGTTTATTACCTACCAGAGTTAATGCTACACATTTTTTATATGCTTTAGTTGAATCATTATTTTTTGTTTACTCCCAAAAACTCCCTTCCTTACTAATTATTTATTTTGTTATGTTAGTATCTCGGCCCAGTCGGATCTAACCTTTAACGATTTTTCGTGTGTAATAAATGGTTCAATTAGCCTGGTGATAATACTGGTGATGATTATGAGTTCACAAAATGGTTTCCACTGTCACATTAACTAAGAAAGATAGTTTGCTTGTTTGCACTGTTCTCATTTATATTATGTCTTTGCTATCAAACAGTGGTATTCGTCCATAATCCTAGATAACGACACATTAATGTTAATGCTCGCGTATTTTTCTCGCTGCATGGAGAAAAAATAATAGGAGTGTGCTCCACATTTTTAAAGTGTGTGCTCTGTTGTCTTTCGTTGTATGGCACTAATAGTTTACCTATGTTAATGGGGCCGTGAATGGCGCTTTCAACTACTTAATTTTATTGAGCCTGTTTCTTTGTCACCCAAAAAATGGTGAGCTCAACGGTTTCGTTAGGTTTGGCGTGGGAAGGTCATCCTTTGTTATACTACCTTGTTCATCATTTGACTCAGATAAAAGGTACTTTTTGTTGTCATACAAACTGAAAGAAAAGAGAAAGCCTGGAGAAAGGAGTTCTAGGGTTTTGTTTCTATTCAACAAATTTTCGCAAAACAAAAACAACAACAAAACAACAACCAGATTACCTTACACAATTGTCAATCAGGTTGAGACCTTGCCAAAACAAAAGCCAATCTGCCGAAATGAGAAAGCTGAGCCGACTTTATTGGATTTTTGGTAAATTAGCACTCACTCAAGAAGTAGTGTCATATAAGACTTGAAAGAAACCTGTATTGTAAACTAATAAATAGTGAAAGGAAAATCGTGAATGAAGATTAAGGATTATTAATAAATGATGAAAATATAATATCGACAACACACATGTCGCAAAAATTAGTAATATCGTATCAGAAAAATGGTTTGATTATGTCTTGCTACTACTGGCCACGTTTTTGTATTATTCAGCAATAAAACAGGTAGCCGAATTTTCGCATGCTTGGCGAAAGCATCGCCAGAACAAAAGTCAGGAAATTTACATGCCTGACAAGAAAATGGTCAAATTTACGTTAGAACATAACGTATCTTTGCGACTCTGATATTCTCTGAGTTTTGCTTTTGATTAATATTAATGGTAACGATGATATCACATGCATGTCACAGTTACAGCGACAATAGTAATGCGGTGCTCTGACATTATTTTCACTCTGGTAATGGTGACTCGTTTTTCATTCTAACCCCACCGTCTCTACAGTACTTTGGGTCTCAACTCAATCACTATGCGTCACGTCGTGGTCTCACTTCCGCTTTCGCGTTGTCTACGTTTCATTTCATTTGAATATCTATTTCTGTATTCCAGTCACTGAACATCTAGATAGAATGGCTTAGCTTACTTGAGTAAACAAACACGACTTCTGCCAGTTTTTGTTTTCCCGTTGTTGTACATTCTAACAAAGTCTTCGTTCGCTTCCCAGGAGATTCTTTTGGTCGTGGGCGGTCACTGATTGAATTTCCAAACTACAATAATCTGTACATATAGAGCTAAAAAGTCGCGCGGAAGGTACAACCGTGTAACACTCGACACACGATATCTCTAGGCAATAAATATATCAATGAGAAGCTTAAAAGTTAAATTTTATTGCTTGATTTTTGGCCCGATTTGCATTATCCAACCACAAATTTTCATAAATGATGCCGTCATCGGAATAAATTTGGAATTACATATGTCTACACGAATGACTTGCTTTCCCTGATTGCGAGTTCAATTGGTTCAAATGCATAAATCTAATTCATTTAAGACATATATTATTTAAATAATCCTGAATTTTAACAGCTCTCTAGACAGTTACAGTTTAAGAAAAGTACGAAAATCCTCTAAGTTGGAAAAGGGACTCAATTGCGTCACAAACGTTTCTTAATAAAATTAAGTTTACTGGCGCCAGGTTTCCATTTCGTCACCGTGCAGTCGTGGGTTACTAAGGGAAAGTTAGGCGATGAATATCCGATCATGAAATTGCACTCAACCTACACTGCAAGATGACGTTCGATGTTATTTACGCAAAGGCTTTTGAAAAGTGTGAGCATTCTAAATCCTTCGAAATGAGACCGAAGGCTAGCTTTAACAAATAGTACGTGACGATGAAATATTTACCCTGGTCTGAGAAGTGTAATCAGATATAACAAATATTTGCATTTTCGTATCCTTCCCAGGAAGAAGTAGTCAGGAAGCAGATACTACGTTGCAACTTCCAAGCTACCCACCACCAAGATGTCCACTGTCATTTGTTAAATTCCGAATTGAATATCGGGGCTAAGTGAGAGCTACACTGAACCAAGGAAGCAACAAGATTCTGTCGAGTTGTGCGCAAATTGGAAAGGGGAAATTGATCCCCTTGTAATAAGTTTGTAGAGTGTATAATATTAGATTAGTAGACAAGGGCAACGAGTCATTTGCTAAGGTCGTTCTGCATCCCACACAGCTTTAAAATTATGCCAATTATTTTTAACAGAAGCATCTGTTTGGGAAAGAGATTTGGGTCTTTATGCATAATAGTTCAAGATGAAAGATACAGATTTGTACTGTAGTTTGTTATGTCAAATGTATTCCAATGAACACTTCAGAGGTGAAAATGGAGGTGGAAGTGAAATGTTGTGGCACTACGGCTCCTATGTACATAACATGCATGACGTGAACGTTTCATTTCTATGTGTAATGTCCAACCATAAAAGATGGTAAATTCTGCTATAGAAGTTTTAGGTTTTGCCATTTAAGCGGTTGTGCAAACTAGGCATGCGGGTGGTTTAACCAGTGTTTGTGGTTTAATTATTATTACTACTATTTTCATTCAGAAAAGGTCCAATGTGCGAAGCGAACGAAGGATAGGTAATGGGAATGCAACTCTAGAATCTAGATGCGAGTGATTGTGGCAGTGAAACCAGAACGAAAAGATGGATCTTAATTAAGCAATCAATAGCCGCCTGCATCTGATATATTAACAATTGTGTAAAGGAAAGAGGCACTAGTTATATATTCTGGAATCTAATTAATAACATGAATACAAAGATGCGGCGTCTAAATTGATTGATATGATGCTTTTATGGATAAATGTTGGAAAATATGGCTTTCCAGCTCTGGCTCTAGCCTGAAAAGAAAACAAACGTTTTTTTTGGTTTGCTGTGATGGATTTTTTATTATTGCTACAGCCTGCAGGTGTCCTTCCTTTGAAACTGGTAATAAAGAATTACGTTATTAATGAAATTGAAATATTGTTCGAGTATTTTCCTTCTTTGATATCAGAGAGAATAGAAAAAGGCAAGTCTCTTGCAACTACTAGGATAAAATAGTTTGCAATTAAAAATGCTTTTTAATCACGTTTGATACGGGCCACCGTTCTGGATTGTGCGTGTGGATACTAGCGTTCTGCCCAGCTGTGTGGTGGCATTGTGTTTAATATAAATCGCAATAAACAACTTCAAATAATGTTTTCCTGGTAGTTGAGGCATACCTAATTTGAATTTAGGTAATAAAGAAACAATAGCCTGAGTTTGGTAAAGTTAGAGTTTAGTCTTGTAGACCAGTGGTTTTTGGTTGTTATATGACATGCTTTTTGAAGTATGTATATACCCAGACAAACAGGACGCACGTTTCCTGTGGTCAGTAAATATATTCTATGAATGCATTTCTTTGCTCCTGCGGCTTCAGATTTACTGAATGGACCTCCTCTGTCCGGTACATGTGGCGGTAGAAATTATGAGCGAGTAAGTGAAATCCATTATTCATCAAGGTTTCTCTTTGTTAATAGTTTTGCAGCTACAAACTTTAGTTTTCACTTTCCTCCTTTTCCTTGAAACTAGTATTAGAAGGCGTGAAACAACTTGAAGGCTGAACTCCTTAGTAATCAAGTAATCATGCAATCATTTAGTCAAATGTCACACTTGTTCTAAGAAAACTTGTCATTTTGCTGTGACAATTGCCGGTTTGCTTGTACCTTACGTTTCCAACTAACGCAACATGGAGCACTTTACAAATAAGTAATGTTTCATGTTTCTCTCGAGGAGTGTCAACGTCAACAGATTCACTTCACAACTCTACAATAAATAGAATCTGTCGAGGAATACGTGGCAAACCTAATGCAGTATTTTAATATATGGTTCATAACTTAAATTCGGATTAGTGATTGCTGTTTATTTATTCATTACGTGTGGAGTGTTTGACGAGGGAGTGAGAAGAAGAATTTTTTCTTCATCATCTTTAAATAGGCAAAGCTGAATTAATTAATCGCCTGATAAAGAGGATTAAGGCCGCTGGAAAATGACATAATGAGGCCATATGATATCCTGAGTGATTCGGCTTTTACCTGTACCTCGCGCGTTGATATTTTTAAGGATGTTTGGTTCACTCACTCTATGCCGCTCAACCTCACGTCACACTCCATCAAGTTATTTTGTGAACGTGGTAAGTGGTAACTCAGCACATGACATGATTCTTCAGTAGTTCAGCAGTGTGTTCTGTGTGAGTATGAGTTGTGTTGTGAGCGGCAAGAGTAAATATTTTCCGTAGATAAACCTAATAAGTAATAAATAAATAATTAGTTTCTGGTCTGGCATTTAATTCTTTACGATCATCAGTGCAGTGCGGCGACATTTTATATTGAAACAGCATCAGCAGATGATAGATTTTCACTCGAGTGATCAGAGAAATGAGAAAGGTATGCCTGCGACGTTTAACCAATAAACAAAATAAATAATGGAATTGTAAACGAGAGGGTCTGTTCATGCGTCTGTTGGCCTGGTCTCTTTTCTGTGATGATGTTCACTAACCGTAAGGGAAAGAGTTTTTTATTTATTTACTGAACTCGCAGTTCCCAATGTGGTTGCGTTTTATTATGAGTTGTTTGTGATGGTGACTAAAATCGTAGTGCCTGTTCTGGTTTTGTTTGGTTATCACTGACAGGCTTACAACAAGCTAGAACGTTTATGGTAGTGGCTACATTTAGGGAATCTATGCTCTGACACATCTTGTAAAAACTAAGCTATTTATTTTCTTCATCTGACAGTTTTTTTCAACGGGAAGTTCGCTTCGGGCCCTTATCCTTACTTATGATGTCAGCGGGTCCAGGCAGTGTTCATGTGTTCATGAGAGCGTGTGCGATCTTCTTATTAGTAGAAATTTAGAAAGCTACCTAAAACTGATACAAGTTTAGCTTAGCAAGATTTTGACCTTTAGCATTTTTATTAATAGAAATTCTGGCGAAGGGCTAAAAAAGTGAACACTGTCTCAGCCTGCTCTCGTGGGTGAGTTTAATTTTATCAGAAAGACAGTCTTTTGAGAATTATATTGTTAGATCGTGTTAGTGCTTCCGACAGCGCAGAGCGTTGCATCTTCTCCTTAGCGGCGGCAATTCAGTGAAAGTTTTGGGAAGACAGGCATTGTTTTACCAAGTGTGTACATCCATTAAAGTTAGAAAGCTCTTTTCCCAACTCAAAGTCGTTTACTTCGGTTAAACGATCCATTATGAATGGTTGTTGGCCTGTGGAAAAATACAAAAGGACAATAGACGTACACTAATCGATTCTGTGAACGTACACGTTCCTCTTTCGGTTCATTCCAATTTCATTATGATTTAGAGACAAAGCTGGTGTTCAAATATTCATATAATGTATAACGTAAAGTGAAATTCTTCGACTTGTTTATCAGACATTTCAAACTGTCCGGTCGAGACGAGGAGTGTTTCTCCGTAACAACAAACCATTTGTGTCACGTCCCACTCAGAGAGCGGAATTGCTTAATATTATCGTTTCGGCGGCGAAGTCAAGGTCAGAATAGAAAGCAACCTCTTGTGTCAGTCTCAGAGTACTCGTAATAAAATATAAAACATGATAAAATAAAGAAACACGTAAATTTTAGGTGGAAGTCTGTGTGCAAACATTTGTTACGTGTGACGCAGTGTAAAGCGAAAATCGTAAACAACGCCTGCAGAATAAAGCACAGGAAATCACACAAACGTGTAACAGCTTTTGTACCAAGAATTCTGTCATAATAGAAGATGACAGGTGAAAGGATTTTTGGTATTGCTTGGTTGCCCACATGTTGAGAAAGCACATTACCTTCGTATTAAGCAATTTAAATGCGCCATTTCATCAAAGAGTTGGTTTCGCAATCACCTATGACCTTTATTACTTCGGGAAAAATACGAGCCTCGAGCCAGAACTCTCTCCAGTAAACATGTGTTAACATTTGGCAGGGTAATTGGTGACAATGATTTTAGGGGATGAGAAAACGTTCCACAGTTTAAGAGGCAATCAAAACATGCCAGTGGAGGAGCCGTAGAATGAAAACAAAACAGGATATTACACAGGATAGGATTTAGATGAAAGTTGCTCAAGGCGTAAATTTCCAAATTTAGAAAGTGAGCAGATGGGCCTTTAAACACACATTTTCAAAAACATCCATGTAATGACGTAGAGGGACCCATGCCTTGAATAATTAAAGAATGTGCGCTCATATTTTACTCCAGTCAACTCAAAGATGAGACTTTAATTCACTGGCTGAGTTTTGGCAGCATCTGCACGTACATTACTACGATGATTTTATTGCATAAATAATGCTACCATCACTTTTTGAAGATGGGTAATAATTGATGGGCATGCGATTCCTATCGTTAGATTACGCATCACTCTGATGATAGTCTTGAGTCTTGAGCATCAAATTCAACTCTGGCAAAAAAAAAATCACATTGGCTCTACCACTCCAGCCCACCTTCAGCTGAATACTTTTTAGTCCCAGTCCCAACCCAAGTCGTCTTTTGATGTTAGTTCATCTATGAAAGGCTTTCCCATTAAAATATTTTCTTTTTTTTTCCACCAACTACAAGAAGTTCATTGAAAGTGCTGCCTACACACGTTTCAAGCTATTCATTTGACATAAAAGACTATTCCTAGACTTTAATCTTTCCACAGAAATGTAATATTCTCTGGATATTCCTTAATGTTAGTTGACTCATGTCTTCTCATAAGAAAAAATGATAACAAATTATTTCTGTGGAAATAAAGAAGTTATGCTCCACCAAGTAAAGTTTATTATATTATGCTACATTCTTCTCCATTTTATGTTTCATGGTTTAAAAAAGTTTTTTGTGGGCAGCCAAATTGTACGTTTTTAGTAAATCGATATAGATGCAAGTTGAGTGAGCTCTCAACTCCTTCAAAAACAAAGTTTTATGGAGCGGAGAGAGGGAGTCAATTGAAAAATATAAAAGAGAATTTTCAGAGTTCATGATGATGGGAAAGCACTACCTTCCCATTAATGGAGTGTTTGTTTGTAGCAGAACGTTGATTTTCTTTTTCATTTCTACCCAACTGGAACTTTAATATTTGATGATATTCCTGTAACTGTAACAACTCAAATATAAACTAAACATTTTGTTTTGAAACATTAATACCAGTTGAGTGGGCGGGGGCGGTTTTCCTTCGATTAATGTTTGTAGGTGGTGGGGATATTTGAGTTTTTTATTTTATTTGTAAACAAAGAGAAATTTTAAGTGATTTGATTCTTCCAGTTATATAAATAGGAATTAATAGTGTAGCAACTTCACATCCGTATCACGTGATAAGAGTATGAATGAAACGATATTTTATTACTCTCATTTCAAGTCATTCATTAGGAATTTTACGCTTGGTTTGTACTAATCTGGAGAGTCTAAAATACATTTCTCCATCATTTTGAAACCGGAGATGCAAAGCAAATGAAGAGTATCTTGCGAAAGGATGTGGTTGCAGAGACAGGAAGTAAAACTGTAGGCACATAGTTCATACTATCCGTCCATGAACTCTACATTGCGTCAGCGAGCTTTCAAATTAAGTTTCAAAGGTATTGACATGTGGCAATCATTTGCACTCTGGATGTTTGTCTCCGAAAATAACATGTGTGCAGAGAGTAAGGGAGGTACTTTTAGTTTTGTATTTTTATGTCACATTCATACAAAGGCATTCCAATGTCCAACTTTTTTAATCGCTCCTAGACTTATGCCATCATCATAAATAGAAGCTTAACCTGGTTCCACTCAGCACACTCTTCAGACAGAGTTAAGTAGATATGTTATATAATAAAAACATAAATAATGGAGATGGTAAGCTGTGTGTTTCATTACTTCGTATTATGAAGTACCTACGTAAAGAATGAGGTTTGGGGCAATATCTGCGAATTATTTATTTAGGCACATACTCGAAACATTCTCCTTAACCATCCGATGTGTTCACTACTGCACAAAAGGAAAAGAGAACAAAAATTGTGGTGTAATGGTACATAACAAAGCAATTTCGCCACGACTCAAGACTTCAAGAGGAGTGCAGAGAATACTCGAAATATCGCACTGCCACATCGTCACGGTTTTATTACTGTTTCCAAGAAAAAAATGTACATAGTACAACTCACAAGGTCATTTTTTGGCTTGGCACTTGAATTGCATGCAAATCCTTTTATGATATCCACTCACCAGCTACTCATGCAGTAAGAGAAAGTAGGAGAGGAGAGAAATGAAATCGGGTGATGATGATGACGATGATAAAATGTTGATGATGGCGATGGCGGTATTTTGGAGTGGTTGATGTGAGGTGATATTTATGTGTCGCTTTCATTTTATATTTCTTTTTTCTCTTCGTGCTATACTTACACTCAGTCGTGCTTCACTCTCGCGCCTGAATTTATTCATTGTTTGCTGCAGTTTCCACGTTTTATTTATTATGTTTCGTGGAGTGAAAGAGAAATTGTTTAGAGTGCATGGCAGGTAGTTTCATTCATTATCTCTCACAATGCTAATACGATTACCTTTGCTCTGTGACTCTTCTCTCATGTATGTTCAAAAAGGACTGTCGGTGTTGCGTTTTCATTAAACTCTTATAGAGTGGTTTTGAAAAGCAATTTTGCAAAAATTTCAGTACTCATTTAGAATTACAATGAGTCGCACCCTGCTCTTTCACTTTAAATGTTTTTCACTTGGTACATATACTTGACAGCATGGAAATTGGGGTACATTTATTAATGACATTGAATTTGTCAGACTTTTATTGTTGCTGCTGCTCTGGTACGAGCTTTTAAACTGAAATTTATGTCACTTTCTATTTCTGCCTAAGAAATTTGAGCACAAGGTGTCTGAAATGGAACAGGTCAAATGTTCCCATTCAGGAGAGCTCTTGCTTTTGCATTAAATTTATTAATTGAAAGTTTGTCCCTCGGTTGACAACAAAATTATTTTACAGTACTAATTAAGGCTCATATTCTAGAAGTATGCTTCTATTTACATAGAAACGCCTACAAACTAATGTGATTTACATACGTACCTAAATTTATGTTACTTCAGCTTATGCAATATATTTTTAATGAATTTAAAAACAGTTAAAATATCTTTGCAAAATGTATTACATATTTAAATTTCTTTTGATTTTCAGATTGTATCTCGATTTGGCTGACCCAAAAAATGTAATACCAAGTACGTATGTATGAAGCAGTTACTTTATCCTTATTGCTGACGTCTTTTGGCATGAATAGCTAAATTCGGTGTGCAACACACTGTGACGATGTACCTTACTACTGGAAGGATTTCAAAACTGGGAATACATGTTGAACTACGTTACGGATCATGTTAACACTCGGATATTTTCCACGAAATTCTTTTGTTGTTAGTTGTTAGTACGGCGCATCAAACTTGTTGGAAGTACCTACAGTTGTTCCGGAACAATTTACTTCACTACCTCGCACAGGAGCCGAAAATAGTTTAAGAAGAGATCCACCTGTAAACTCACTAAAGAACGCCCCTAATCTCATCAAGTCCGTTATTATTATTGTCAGTTTTACTCACTCAGGAAATATAATACATGAGAACGGTACTAGTAGATTTGTCCGCGCCCGCTACATTGTAGACAACACCACTCCTGCCATCGCTTTCTTCAAATAATAATGGAATGACGATACCGATAACAGCGATCAATATTTTACATAATCTGTCAGCAGTCCAGAAATAAGTGACTCGCCCACTCCCTTTGTTCCTCTGTGTAAGTCTTGTCAACTTTCCTTTTTACTGCCATGTTTTTTCTTCACTGTGACCAGAGAAAATCCTGACATGTACTGAATCATTGATTTCTTAAAACTTCTCACTCACTGTCCAAATATTCTCCAGGGTAGTCGGTTGCAGGAATCGAATATTTCGAAAGCGTATTCCAAGATGGGATCCACTGGCCAAGGTAAATAAAAATTCCGAACTTCCATTTTCTCATTTCCATTTTATCGCCTCCCTTAGGAGAGAAGCCGCTAGTTTGTGTTCATTATTAAATTTGAACCGACGTGCATGGTTCAGAGGCATAGTGCGCGCATGCAGACGCGATTTGACATGATTCACTAAACCGCTTCTGCTTTATTGCAATATGATACATTACGGAAGAAAATCGATACTATATTTTCGTCTTTTTTTTCCAGACAACAAAGCTTTGAAGGAGAAGCTTATAAAGAATGTGAAAAAGGAGGTAACGAAAACATTGATCTAAAACAAGAAAATTTTTTCATTTACATACAGAAATTAGTTGTTTGTGCTTCCATCAAAACGGAAAATGGGATGGAAAGTTGGAAACTGCTTTTTCCTATTTTTATCCAGCAAATAATGTGGGTAATTTATGTGAACTAAACGAAGTGAATGACGTTTGTAGGTGAAGCAGATCATGGAGGAGGCAGTAACGAAAAAGTTTGTTCATGAAGAGAGTGCCAGCATTACTTCACTCTGTGGTAATAAACTAGCTCACACTAGTAACTATTTACACTCGAATAAACTCTTTCCCCTTAATTTCATGCTAAATATTATCTATAAAAGTTAAGAAAGCATTGTCTGGCGAAAAGTTTAGATTACATTCCTAAAAAACTTAACCTACGGTTGTCAGTGAATTTTTAATGTATTGGAAATAAAAAGTGATTCAAGTTGGCTAATAGTTGTTCGCTCATTGTTTTCCTAGCTGCTGTCGAAGCTTGCGTTTCCCATGGACTGAAAAGACGAGCCCTTGGCTTATTCAAAAGCAGCTCCACCACTGCGCTTCTCCACAAGATAGCCAAAGTGTTCCAACCAGCAGCAAACGTGGTGCAACATATTGCCGAGGCCGAGAACTGTGACCCCAATAAGTAAGCGAAAGTGAAACTAGTTTCCTATGATTTACTGCAAACTTTTTTCCGATGATATAAACCATGAAATTGTATCTATGTAAGTCTATATGTATATATGTGTTTGTGTTGTACTTTATCATCATTATCATCCCCATCTATTGCCACACACAATATGTCTTTACAGCAGACTTGCAATAAGCTCAAGACTTTCCCTTTCCCTTCACACAAATTCTTATAGACGATCTTCGTCGGGTGGAAGTGAAAGCACAAGTAAACTGGGTGTGAAGCCACCTCTTCAGAAAAGAAACTCCGTGGCTACGATGAAGTACCTGTGGATACGTTTAGCTCTAATAGAGAAACAGTTGGCAAAAATTGTTGACTACATCGTAGCAAATAGCAGGTAAATTACGCTTTCCTCTTCTCCAACTTTCTCTTCTTTAATGCTCACCTAAGGCAGACGGAGACAAAAAATATGCCTTCTTATGTTTCCGTCGGCTTTCACTTTTTGCTCGTCCTGCTCCTGGGATTTGTATTTTTGTTTTGTGGTTTTGCTTTCAAAATTGACGTGGGTACGTTTTGCGGTTCCCAGGGTTTATTTCGCAACAATGCGAATCTACCCACGCTCAGCCGTTCAAATTTTTACCACACTCTTCCCTCCATTAATTCCGCCAAAATACCCTATACACTGGGTGCTTGTGTAATTAAATGAAGGAATTTTTGTGTACTATCATGGCTTTTCTTTGTTGGTCTTTTTGCAGTAAGTACTATGAGAAAGATGCGTTAGTGGCCGACCCGGATTATGGAACTATTTTAAGCTCCCTCTTAGGTATCCCCTTTTACTTTTGGAAGTATTAACATACCATTATTATGCCATTTATACATTCTCAAATTGACACACTTATATTACCATGATTTTGGGGTCAATTTATTGTCTCGAATAATTTGTATTGATGATGTCTTCCGAGAAACATTTTAGACGTAGCAATAGAGCTGTAAAATTGATCGTGTAATAATTTATTGGTACGTTTTTCTATCCTTAGTGGGTCCATGTGCACTCGACTATTCGAAGCTGCGGACCGCTGAGCACTTTTGGAACGATCCACCAGCAGACGAACTGGTGCAAAGACATCGTATCTCTTCTGGTCAGTTCCCATTGCCAGCATCACCTCCGGCACATAAAAGACCGGGCCTTCATGTAAGTCTTCGCAGAGAAAATGTTGATACGCAGTAATTTTTCTTTTCCATAAAATCAGTGGGATTCACAAGATGGATTTTTCCTCTCGCATTTAGAGAACAGCCTTCAATTTCTCATGTTATTCTCTCCAAGACATGAGAATTTGCATAGTTCGTTAGAACGAAACAATGAGAAAGTTTTTTAAGCTATTTGTTCAACGAAACCACGAAGCATACCCCTTTATCCATTACGCTTTGAATACTCCATTTGCTCAGTTTGTCTTAGCATATTCCTTTGTCAGTTTGTTGGCATATGTTATAATAATGCCACGCCATATTTTTGTTTTTTTTAAACCAAATTTATTACGAGCAGCAAGCAACATAGGAAAAAGTTTTCCTTTGAATTCAGAGAAGTCGACGAGTTGAGCAGATTGTGTAAAGGGAAAGAAGTATTTTGTAGTGGAGTTCAAGAAGAGAAATGGTTTCATTTGCCCATGTGAATGTCTTTCATTTCATTTCCTTTGGTCTGCTCTTCTTTTTGCAGTACAAAGGAAGCGTGGGATTCAGTAATTCGGACGACAATATGCGTTCCAAGGATTACGTTGAGTCGCTTCACCAGAACAGCAAGTCAACACTACTTTATGGAAAGAATAATGTGGTCGTTTACATGGTACGCAACGCTTTTCCCGCCTTTATTATTACCCTTTTACCAAACTTTTTTATAATAACGGATTTACAACAGAGTATTGTGTATTTTTTACAACGGCAGTTAGAGCGCTTGGCTACGCCAGCTGCCGCTGTAAAAAATAAGAGCGACTTTTTACTTACCTAGCAGTTTATAGTTCCAAATGTAACATCAATAAAAATCATTGGAAGAAACCAACCAAGTCAATAATAGCTTAGGAGTAGCGGCACTCAAAATAATAATAATAATATAAGGATTCGCAATCGACTTCGCCTTTGATGGTTTCGAAACATACTTTTTCTTGGAAGTAGGACAGTCTATTTATTTTATTGATTTATGTCACATTTTATTTAATGAGGTCCCCCTTTGGTATGCGAATAAAAACCTGATATTTTATTTAGGGCAATATATGTATTTCTATACAAAACACTTTGAGCTAGGGATTTTGAAGTAGACAGGGATCGAAGTTAACAGCTAAATCTTTGATGACGTTAGCCTCACATTGTTAGTCGAATCCGTTTAGCAGTCACCCACCATTTCTACACATCCATGATTTTCACTATTTATTTATAATTTGCACTGACTCCTACTGCTTTCATCTCTTGTTATGACTTTTTGAACCATTGTGCGTTTCAGTGACAATACAATGAATCTTTTAGCCAGTCAGAGTAAGAAGGAACTGCTTTATTTTCTGTATTACATTACACACATTAAGTACCGATATGAGCGTTTGTACTCTGCGTCATTAGTAACTCACAATCTAACTCTGATTATCACTGTGAACGACGGAAATTACATTAGCTACTAGATGTCTGAAATGACCTTGTACACATTTGTAGGATTTCCCTGTAGATTTAAACTTATTTAATTGCCATATATCATTCAGTCACAATTTTGCATTAAATCGGTTGTCATTTTTACTGATTTCTACAAACAGAAAGATGGAAGCGATCCGCTTGCGGGTTATCTAAGTTTGCACCAGTGCGGAGATGCTCTTCTACTAAAGTGGACACCAAACCAGTTGATGAATGGCTGCACAGACGCTGGAGTCTACGATAAGAGGTATGTTAAGATGTCATTCTGCTGAAACGAGTTATTTAGAATGAGACGCTTTTAAGTTTAAGGGAAAGCTTTGACTTCCGTTCCATGTACGTCATCACCAAGATTAGGTATTATACAAATTCACTGCACCCCTCCTTACGTAATTGATGTTACTACTACTTTCTTTCTTCCGTTTGTGCTTTGCAGTGTGTTCTGGGAACACGCACTCAATGTGGCCGTTCACGAAACAGTCTACGTACATTGTCACCAAGGCCCAGATAGTGACTGGATTGCACTGGTGGGCCAGGACGGGGTTCAACGGCCACCTATTCACTTCCCACGCGGCGGTCACCTCCTTGCATTTCTAAGCTGTTTGGAAAACGGTCTTTTGCCGCATGGAATGCTGGATCCGCCCTTGTGGTCTCAACGGGGAAAAGGTAAAATTGCAAAAAAATAACACATGATTTTTTTTTTGCTATTTTAGTGAATTCTCGGCACGGTTACAGAAGCAAAGTAGTTGAATTTCCTAATTCAAATTTGCCTTTGATTTCTAGAAGCATGAGCCGCTTGTGTTATGTTATGTTCTGATTTATTTAAACTTTTAGTCCAGGGCTGCCTTATTTTCAAAACAGATTTGTCAAACTATGTAAGTAGCATAGGATATAGCATTTATTAAATCTGATTCGTAGCAGATTATTTTTATCCTATAGGGAAAGTGTTTCCCAAGTTGAGGCGAAAGGGGAGCAGCCGGTTTCACTCCTCGACTAGTTCCATGGTTAGAGAAGAGAGTACCACGGAGGACATAATGACAGAGCAGGGTGCCTCCGATTTTGTCTTCCGAATTGTATATCCAAACTTTACCAGGACATATCCGCAAGGTACATAGTCATTGTGACCTTTCTAGATTTATTGCCTGTACTTGTCGTAGTTTTGGTTGAAATTACACAAAGTAGTGTGTGTAGAAAGTAAACTGACCACAATAAACTTTCTCCTCCATATGCAGTTGAAGATATGTTGGAATATCCTGTTTGGCAATCTTCTCCGTCTACTCCTAAATCTTCAATCCCTCCAACTACTCCTAGATCTACTCCGCTACATTCTGTATCTACAACTTCGTCCACTTCCTCTTCCAGAAGTCTGGATCAGCAATGCTCTGTCCAGGAATCAGGGTAAGTAAATCTTAGCTTTCTCTCTGGACAAAACGTTACACTAGCATCTGGCTCCAGAGCCAGCCAGCCAACTGGAACTGGGTCAAAACTGGCTGTAGAACATGTTTGAATAAATGTAAATACTAGACAAGTGCAAACTTCGTTTTCGTTCACTTTCAGTGAGCCCATACAGGTTGTGTGCCAAACCATGAAGAAACAAATCATATCCAGAGCATTTTACGGATGGCTGGCCCATTGCAGACATTTACGAACTGTTAGAACGCATCTTGTAGGCCTAGTACGATCAGACATTGTAAAATCAGATCAACCAACAGGTCGGTAGTTTACGTCAGTCTTTTTAGCCGTAAAAATTGATTATGAGAGGCATTGAGCAGCGTCTGCAACATTTTGATGTTTTCGCCTCTCCAGATGCCACTCTTGGTCTAACTGAAGAAAAATGGAAAGAACTTCAAGAAAGTGGTTCGATTGACATGAAAGAGATTTATCGACTGGTATACTTTGGAGGCATGGCACATTCCTTGCGAAAGAAGTTATGGCCTATTATGCTATCAGGAAAATTAGAGGGTGAAGATCCCGAAGCTTTGAGGAAAGAATATGAAGACAAGATGTCTGAGTGGCTTGCGGTGGAGGCGATTGTTCGCCAGAAAGATAAAGAGACGATGGCTCAAAATTTAGCGAAACTGTCATCCGAGAACTCATCTTCCACAACAACCGATCCACAAGCGTCTCCCAAAATTTTGCAGACTCATGAAAGCAACGAGGCATGTACACTCATTATTCCTTGCTTCGCTTACCTTTTCGCTTCGCATCATAGAATTTTAGTGCATGTGTCGAATCGATGGTTTACTTGATCCGTTCAATCATTATAAGTTATAATTTATAACTTGACTTCTCTTTCATCTCTAGGTTTTCGTTGATGCTGAGGAAACTCTTTCCAACGAGTCGAACACAGGAACTCCTCAGAAGACCCACAAAACTCCACAGAAGCTAAGAAGCTCCGAGTCGGCGACCGCTTCACCTTCTAGACATTCCATTTTATCTGACAAGCGAACCGAAAATGGAGACGTTGCTAGCAACAAGGCTTCCACTACGAGTTCAAACGCTTCAAAAGAGCACCGTCCTCGTGAGGTTTCCTTTCAACCTGACACTCCGGTGTTTCTCGACGCAAAGGGCGACGACGACGATGATGATGACTCCGACGACGTGTCCAGTGAGGAGTCTCCTGCCACCGGTGGCGGTGTCTACTCAAACGAAATTTTGGAATCGTTTGGATTGAACATTCACAGGATTGACAAGGACGTTAAGAGATGTGACAGGAATCATTGGTACTTCACGGAAAGCAATTTGGATAAATTGAGAAATGTGATGTGCACGTACGTAGAATCCTCAAAAGTTATGCATTTTTCATAGTCGACACATTTTCTGAAAGATTTACTCTTTCATTTCCAATAAACGTAAAATGATATTTCCATTCACTGTGTCAGGTATGTTTGGGAGCACATGGATATGGGCTATGTGCAAGGCATGTGTGACCTCGCAGCTCCGCTCCTGGTAATCCTCGATGATGAAGCGATTGCATATGGATGTTTTCGTAATTTGATGGAGCGAATGTCTGCCAACTTCCCCAGTGGAGGGGGCGCAATGGATGCACACTTCGCTAATATGAGATCATTACTTCAAGTATTAGATCATGATTTGTTCACACTGATCCGCCAAAATGGAGACTACACTCATTTCTACTTCTGTTATCGTTGGTTTCTGCTGGATTTCAAACGAGGTAGTTTTTACATCTAATAACCACAAATGCGTGGTACTTTGTGGCAACATTATAATGAAGCTATTCTCATTCCCACACTGTATTTTTTGAATTGAAACAGAGTTTTCATACGACGACGTATTCCTGGTTTGGGAGACAATCTGGTCTGCGCGTTACATAGCTTCGGCAGATTACGGATTATTCCTTGCACTCGCTTTGTTAACTTATTACCGTGACATTATTTTGGCTAACTCGATGGATTTTACAGATATAATTAAGTTTTTCAATGGTAACATTTTTCATCTTAACGCAGCATAATTTTTTAATGAAAAGCTGAAAATACTTATAAACCGTATGGATTGGAATACAAATGTTTGCTTTATACCATAGAAATGGCGGAGCGTCATGATGCCAAAGCGATCCTTCAAATTGCAAGATCTTTAGTTCTCCAACTTCAAACACTCATCGAGAACAAGTAGGAAAGGAATGAGAGAGGATCGAGTTACACATCTGCGACTCATCGTTTGTTAATTATGTCTACAAATTGTGTCAATGTCGAATTAAAATATCCTTGTACTAAATGCTCTTTCCAGGACCGATTTTCATTTCTTTCTCGCTCTAATCCCCATCCACTGATTTTTCTATGAGCATACATAAAAAGTAGACTGCTTTTGTATGCATTCGTGTTACAGCTTTCGGTGTTATGTAAAATATTAAATGTGTTTCCAGCAATCCTCTTATATGAAAAAAATTAATGTCTTCTCTGTATGTGATATAAAAAACCAATGTACTTTTTAGTCTTACTACATGAAAGAAATTGAATATTGTGAGAAATTTTCGATGTAGTCTATAAATGTTATGAACATTAATGTTAATATATGATAAAGTTATAAAAAGCATTCTCATTGATATTTAAATGATACAAAAGAAAAGCAACTTATTTTACTCGTCTGTACTGTGTACCGACTTGTTATCATCAATCATTCTCTGTTCTACTCACTAATCAAAATAATTGTCTGTTACTGGATAACTCGTCATTTATTGAAGCAAATTATTTTATGATGAATATTATCGATCAATGTATTTTACGTATTGAAACGTATATGAAATTGACAAAAATGTAAAAGAGAAAAGTCATTAAATTATCAAAAGATTAGCAGTGACACTATATTTGAAACATGTGTATATGTATTCTGTACTAATAAATTTAAGTTAAATAATATTATTATAATAAATCACTATATATTTCTTTGTCTTCAAAAAATTCATGACTCTGACTATTTCAAAAAATATGTGTCTGTGCAAAAATCTTTCATTATGTAGTCAAAAGAAAAATAATAAGCATTTTCTCTACTCGTCGTCATCAATGTGATGTTATAATTAAAAAATAATAATAATAAAGTAAATTGCTAATCATAATTAATCAGTACTCAACATTCAACATACGGTGTGGGTGTGGGTGTAAAGTTCATTTATAATTTTTATGTCTAAATGCGAAGCGAAGCATCATTCATTTCATTATCATTACGACACCAGGACCAGGAGCAGAGCATTAAAATACCAAATCGCTTTCCCATGCAAAATAATATGCAAATGATGCGTAATTTTGCTTTGTGCTGCTTTTAAACTTCTGATTTATGCTGAACTATGCAAAAAATGAACATTCTCTGAAATAAAATGAAAATAATTTTCATTACGAAGCTTACTTCATAGTTCATTGACAGCTTATGAATGAGTTACGAATCGTAACTTACGATTAGCCTGCATGTTCAACAAACAGCCAAGCCGCATACAGCCCGTTTGATAGAGAAGGAGAAAAGCGCGCTGTTTGAAGATTCAAATTCTTTTCTTGTGTGTAGCTTCCAGTAGGCACGCCATACAAATGCAGCACAACACGACGCGACGGGAGAGAGTCTCCATTTCGGGAAACACAGGCAGGTGTTAGGAATAGAAAAAGGGCGTGTTTATGTTTCAAGTAGTCTGCTCTTTGTACTGCACACCGCACCAAAGCAAGGATAGCAAAAGGCTAGATTGAAGTTCGCTTCTCGTTTCTCGTCTCTTCTTGTATGTACCAATCTCATTACTCCAGCTCCAGTATAGCCGAGGAGCTGTGTCTGTGTGTGTGTGAGTGACCGTCATGCGTCATTTCATTTCCTCTTTTCCTCTTTCATTTTAACATCGTGTATCGTCGTGAAATTTTTATGTAAACAAAAGCAATAAATCATTGCTTCTGCCTATCAATATCAAATCAAAAACCTTTCTTCTAGAATATGGAGGAAAAGATTTGACGCTCATTAATTTGTTAATTAACACGATCACTCTTGTTATTCGGAATGGTAAGTCAGTTGTTTCAAAGAAAAGTCACTACGCCTTTTACCACTGTGAGAGATAATTAAAGGGGTTAAAATGTGAAAACCTTTCTTCACATCAGAGGGAGAATGACTGCGGCTCACCACAGTTGACATAGTGCAATTAGTTTTATTTATTTTTCATTTTCGACTTCCTTTTATTCTTCACTTTATCATCAGGTCTTCTATTTTGAGTTGCGCGAGTGAGTGGAATGGTAGAAGCAAAATGATGAATCTACCTTTTACTATTGAGGATTCCGCGGTGGAGAATCCTCCCAAAATTTTTGATGAAGTAAAGTACTGTGTGGAAGGGAAGATTGAAGCAGAGGTCAAAAAACTTCTTGAAAATAGAGGTGCTATACAAGTCTCGTATCCATCGATATCTGCAACCCACATGATTGTGGGTGATGGAGCTGTAGACGTTAAAATGGACGAAGCTGTAGATGTGTTTGATTTGCCAGTAGTCGATTTCCGATGGGTTGCTTTCAGTGTCAAAGCTGGGAAACTACTTCCGGAGGATGGATTTAAGGCCTCGAAGAAACAACTTTTCTCATCACTGGTTGTTACGAGTACTGGCATCACGGGGGACGACTTGAGTCTGCTTTGGAGTTCCATTACTTTCTATGGTGGAAAGTACAGAAAGGATCTAACAGAGAGCTGTACCCATTTAGTGGCCAACTCTACTAATGAATCGCCGAAATACCAAATTGCCAAACAGCGTGGACTTAAGATAGTCTGCTGCGATTGGGTTACTGATTCACTGAAAGCGAAATCTCTCCAGGATGAAGCCAAGTATAATCCACAATTTCTGGTTAAAGCGAACTCGGTTAAAGGCGTCACAACGTCACCTTCAAAAGCGCAGTCAACTAGCATCGATAAAGCGCCTCCTAAAGCTACTTCGCGACAAGTTGCCAAAGTTTCCCAAGCGGCATCCAGCCCGTCGAATGTACGACCGCAGACTACCCAAGTGCAAACAATCTTACAAGTTCAGTTATCTGGAAGTCAGCCAGCAAATGGACCACGTGGGAGAGGCGTTGCAGTCCGTCAGCAGGCCCCACCACCTTTGCTTATTCAAAGTAAGACCCCTGCCGGGGTCACTCAGGTCCGCGCTCATCGGCCATTAATGGTCAACACGCAGCAACCTAATAAATCTAAGGTGACGCAAAGTGCACCAACGACAACTCAACAGACTCCTGTGTCCAAGATTTCTACACCAATTCAAAGTCAAGCAACTATCCAACCAGCAAAGCAAACAACTCCACAATCGCCGCAAAAATCGCCTGCAGCACAACCGCCAAGTCAACCCCAACCTACTCAACAACAGCCACCTCCCCCTCCAGTGCAACCCCAAATGGTTCAGATTCATCAACCCCAACCAAACTCTCAGTTGTCACAGGTTCAACAAATAAAGGGGCAGCCTCAAAATCAGTCACTACAATCATCCCAGCAACCTCCGGTACAATCTCAGATACAGCAGCTCCAACAACAGACTTCAGCACCCCCGCAACAGTTGCCAATTCAAACGCAATCTCCACTACAATTACCTGTACAACAGCAGCAACAATTACAGCAAACAGTCCAGAATCAGCACCAGCAACAAGCGCCAACCATCCAACAACCAACAACAATGGCACAACTTCAATCACAGATGCAAATTCAGACATCCATGGCGCAGCAGTTACCACCCCAGCTCCAACAGCAAGCTCAAATGCAGTCTCAACTCCAACAACAACCCCCGATGCAATCCCAACAGCAAGTAAATTCGATGCAATCCCCTCAACATCAAAGTCAGTTGCATCAGCAACTTCAGCAAGGTCAACTACATCCACAGCAGGGGATGATCCAACAGCAACATCCCCAGTTGCAACAGATGCAACAGTCGACGCAGTTGCAAGCGGCATTGTCTCAGCCAAATCAACAACCCCAGCAGTTGCAGTCTCAGCCCATGTCACACCCCCAACAACAACAGCCTGGTTTACAGATGCACATTCAGCAACAACCCCAGCACCAGGTCGGACAACCTCAGCAACAACAGTCAGTGTTGCAGAGTCAGTTGCAACCGCAGCAAGTGCAGCAATTACAGCATCAACAGTTACAGGGTATACCGTTACAAAATCAGCACCCGCAGCAGGTTATGCAATCACAAATTCAACACTTACAACCCCATCACCAAAATTTGCAGCAGCAGAATATGGGACATCCTCAAAACCAGGGTGGACTCCAAGGTCATCAAATTATACAACAGCAACAACAACAAGGGTTGACGCTTCAGCGACCTCCTCAACAACCAGGTCATCAGATTCACATGCAACAACAGCAGCAGATGCAAAACTCCCCCGTGCAGTTGGGTCCGGGTCATCAAGGGGTACAAATGCAGAGCATGCAATTCCAACACAATCAACAATTGCAGCAATCATTGGTCTCGCAACAACAGCATCAAATGCAAATGCAACAACAGCATAACCTCCAGCAGATGCAACAAGGGTTGCCGGGTCAGCAGCAACAGGTTCTTCAAACTTCACAAGGTGTTCTTCCGCCTCAAAAATCGCCTGTGACTTCTCAGTCACTGCAAGGCATTCCAATTCAGCAACAGGCCACTCTACAGGTTCAAAATTTGGGTATGTCCCCACATGGCCAAGGCCTTTCACCCCAGCAGCAACAGCAGCAGCAAACGTATCAAATTCAAAATCAGCAACAGCTTTTACAGCAACAGTTGCAACAACAACAACAACAACAGCAGCAATTTGTTTTACCAGGGCCGTCTAAAACACCTCCTCAACAAATGCACCCCCAGGCTACTCAACACCAGCAATTACTAAATCAACAAGGTCAGGGTCCAATGGGACCACCTCAGGCCCTTCAACCCGGACAACCTCAGCCTGGGCAACAACCTGTTCACTTTCAGATCCTGCAACCGCAGAACCGGCTTCAGGTTGTGATGGGTGTTCAGTCCAACAAACCTCAGTACCAGCAGGGTCAACAGGTTCCGTCACCAAACTCACCTATACCAATTAGTCAGCAAGGGTTATTTAGACAACAGCAACCCCATCCTCAGCTTGTGCCTGGAGCGAAACCCCAGCAAGGACAGCAAATGTTTCATCCTCTGCAGCAGCAACAGCAACAATCACAGAGACCACAGCAGCAGGGAATGATTCCATTGCAACAACAGCAGCAACAATCACAACAGCAACAAGGTCAAAGCCCTCTTCAAGTAATGCAAGGTGGTCAACAAGGTCACGTTTCCAGTCCTCACGGTCAACCCAATAATTCTATGCATCAACTTCAGCCGCTTTTATCACCTCAGCAACTACAGGCGAAGCAGTTTCAGGAGATAGGTGGAGTAGGTGGGCAGCAAGGAAATCAGCACTACAATGTCGTGATACATCAGGGTCAACAATTTACGCAGATGAATCCACCTCCACCAAGAGGGCCTCTTGTTCAGACCCGGCACATGGGTCCTGGGTCTCCTGGAGTGGTTCCGGGACAGCAACAGCCTGGGCAGGTTCAACAAGTTGGGCAACAAAAGGTTGGGCCATTCCAACCTGGTGGACCACCACGACCTGGTGCTCATCAATGGACTCAGCAGCAGCAACATTTAGAAATCTACAGACAAATTTCTATGGATCCAAACATAAAGGCAAAATGGGCGCAAATGGATCAGCAACAAAGACAGTTGCTAGTGCAGAAGTTGGCCCAAAGGCACCGGGAGGATCAACTCCGAAAGGAAATGATGATAAGGCAGCAACAAATAAATCAGCAGAATGCGGCACTACAATCTCAAGGCCAAGGACAGAACATTTCTCAGCAGCCACAAGTTGCTGCGCAAGGACCGGGCACGCCTCAGCATCTTCACGGATCTCCTACCCAGACAATACTTGTGCAACAGACAATGCCTCAAGGATCTCAGTCTCCAATTCCTGGGCCTGATAAACCGATTGGCCTCGCTCAACAAAGTAGTCCTGGGTTAGTTCCACCACCAACGCCTTCACCGTTGGCCCAGGCTAACAGTCCTCAAATGAATCAAAATGTTGGGGTCGGACAAGTGCCTGGTTCGCCTGTGGTTGGCACATCCCCTGGTCAGCAACAACAAATGCTGATACAAAATCATCAAATTATGTCACAGCAGCAACCACCTCAGAAGATTTTGAGTCCTCAGTCAGCATCTCCAAATCAAAAGTTTGCACCACCAAGCCCTCTACAAGCTATGCAAACAAGGTCGCCAACTCACAACGCTGTGATTTCGGGTCAGTCACCAGGTCAGCAACCAGTAACTGGTACTATTGTGCGTACCCAGCAAGTATTCACACCCCAAGTTGCTCAACAAGGGCCTCCACAGCGAATGGATGTTCAGCATGTCTTGGTGCACCAGGGCGGAGTGCAGCAACAGACTCCGAGGTTCCCTCAGCACCAACTTGTGCTGCAGTCACCGCAATTGCAAACTCCGCAAAAGGTGACCCTCCTCCAGGGTTCTCAACAGTCTCCAGGTGCGCCGACATCATCCATGTCTAGCCCAGCATGGATCCAACGGACACCGACAAATCAGAGGATTGGCAGTCCAACCCAAACCACGACTCAATTTCCACCACGAATGCTGTCTCCTGAGACACAGCAACGAAGCCCTGGGCAGCCGGTGTGGAGCGTTCGTCAACCCAGTCAAGTCAGTGGACCTGCCACCCCGAGTACCCCTGGAACACCAAGCGCTACGTCTTATGTAAGAGATGACCGACTGCTTAAGTAAAACTTTCGCTCACTTTTTTGTACTCTTGTACTTTATTAACATTGAGTTGCATCCTGCATAATAATTTTTTATTCCTTTTTTCTCCCACGTCTTGTACTTTCATTTTACTTTCAAGTACTCACTGTTTGACTGGTCTTACCTACTTTCACACTTACACCTCAAACTATGATTGATTACAGTAGGAATTCAATAGTTTAGAAAGCTTAACCGTTTTGTGAGTGACGTAGCTTGGTGACGTAAACGAGTCCTTCCTTTGTGGTTTCATTTCACTTTACATGATTTTTGTTTTCCCCTCCAGTGATTGCCCATGTTTTCTTTAATTGTAGAAGGTATTATAGAATATGTGTAGCCATATTAACAATTAAGACAGTAGGATAACATCCTGCGTTGAATACTGCCAATGCATGTGGACAGTGTTTCATTGTCTAAGATTAGTTTGAATAGTTTATATGCAGATCGTGAGATGAGCTTGAATCGAATGAGATTAAGGCAGTGTCCTTAGTTAATTGTGATGCAATAACAGTCTTGTCGTAAGGAGTTATGAAGTATGATTTTCAAATGATTGACGTCTAACCGTATACAGTACACAACCGCAGTTTGAGTCGGCACACACACACAGCTAATTTCTCACTTACGTAATGAATGTTCTGGTCTTGTCGTGACTTTTTTGTTCTCTCTTATTAGTTCTTTGACTGTGAATGAACATAATTTAGTGACGATTTACTATAACTAAAAATGCTTCATGTCATGCAACGCTAGTTAATTGAATGATTGATTTCACACTACTTTTTTTAAGTAATTCGTTGTTTCGTTCGTTTTTGATTTTCTACTTTGTTTGTTTTTTTTAGTATATTTCAAATAATTGCAAACGATACTAGTAGTCTGTGCCTTCACTAATCAATGGAATGAATATAGAAGATAAACGATATTTTAGCTTGAATTAGTTTCTTTTCGGAGCTAGCGAAATGCCAAGTTGTGGCGAAACAATTATTAATGATTTGAGAGATTTTATTTTTGGAAAGATTTTGCTGCCTGTGGAAATGCGAATGAATTAATTTAGACGAGTAAAAAAATCTGATACGAAACTGTATGGCTAGGTTCAGGTGGTAAACTCCAAAACAAAAACCGCATTGGCGAATTTGCTGAACAATAGACTACAAGGGAACAGTACAGGGACTGACTCAAGTACAACAACGAGTACAAGTAGCACAATTGCTGCTTCCTCAACATCGACTCATACGATGTGCCCACCATCACAAACCCCTCCAGTTCCCTCCTCACAGTCACAACAATTATCCCTTCAACACCCCGTCACTCAATCAACGCCCCAGTCATTGAATGTTGTTAGTCAAAAACGAACACTGTCCAACTTAACTAACAGCTGTAAAACAATTCATCAGGTTAACAGTTTTGCTGCTGCCGCGCGTGCAGGAGCTCTGAGTCAAACTCCCGCATCCGTCGCACTCTCTCCCCCTGTCCGGACCCCCTTCTACGGACATGAACCGAGCTTTAAAGGTAACTAAAAAATCTTCTTTTTAAATGTTTTTGACGTGATTTTGGATTAAATATTGTTTATTAACGTTATGTTTAAAGCGCCTCCTAATGGATTCTTGGTTGGATGCGTATTTTGGGCTGCGCAAACCTTGGATCCTGCGCCGTACGCCTTTTTCATTAACAAATTTGGAGGAGAAGTTGTTATTGAGTACAACCCAGCCAAAGTAACTCATGTTTTATGCAAAAACCAGAAGTTTCCAGAAATTCAACAGGTACTTCGGGATGGTAAGCGACTGGTAACACTCCATTGGCTGAGTGACACGTGCTTGAGGAAGGTGATGGCTCCCCCGTTCTATGCTTTACATCTTCCTACACCACTGAACGAGTAAGCAAACATTTTAACGAACCAGAATAAATAGAATTTTAAGTACTAATAATGTTTTGTTTAAATTACGTCAATGATATTCTGTTTTTTTTAATGTGTAGGGAGAATTTGCCGTTAAAAGGACAATCATTTTCTGTGACGGGATTTGACCGTGATGATAGGGATAGGGTTATTAAAATGCTGAGACTCTGTGGAGCGGACTATACCTCCTACTTTACTAAACTTAACAAAGGACTAATTTCTTGCCGGTAAGATTCTTTGTTTGATTATTATAAAACGTGGAAATATTATGGCGAAAAGTCCCTAAAGTAACATATTATAATATTTTTCTCATTGCAGGAATGAGGGTAATAAGTTTAACAAAGCCCGAGAATGGAAGGTGCCTATAGTCAATATTCAATTTTTGAACGAGCTTCTACTTGGAAACCAGTTGTGCCTACAAATGATTCATAGTCCAAAGTATCAACATTTCACTTTAGAACAACCGTTTCGGTTCGAGTTTAACATTGCGCCTCATCTGATGGGTATGTTTTAATAGCACAGTGAAATAAAGCAGTCGCTTTTAGTTTAATGCTGTTTTGACTATTTTGTATCTCTTGGTTTAATTTATAGCGGCGTGGAAAACTCCAATCCGTGTAAGCAATGATATTTTAGAGAAAGTCAAGAAGCGACCGTTAGAGAAACCGGATGACGACGAAGAGACAGTGAAAAGACAGAAACTGTGCGACGTAGAAACGAAACAGATGTCCTACATGAAGGAGTTCTTACCTGGAAACGATTCTACTGAGGCTGATAAACCGCCAGAGGACGAAGAGACTAAGACGGATTCGGAAAACAAGTCACCCCCTGTCATTGTCTTCACCGGTTTCTGTGAAAAGTTTGTAACTCTAGTAAGTGATGAATTAATCAATGAAATATAAGAATGTTTGGAATTCTTTAAGAGATTTATTGAATTATTTAATGATACCACAGGCGACGGAAAAAATTGTTGCTCTTGGAGGACGTGTTGCGACTGATGTTAAAGATGCATCCCATTTGGTTGCCTGGCAGATAGTTACCGCAAAGCTGTACACAGCACTGTGCAAAGTGAAGTACATCGTTGGGGCACCCTGGCTACGCGACTGCTTTAGGACGAAACGGTGGTTAGATGAAGGAAATTACGTCTCTGACATTCCGCTGTTCGAGAATTACCACAAGGTTACAGTGCAGGATGTTCTGAAAAAATCTGACAGACACTTACTCTTCAAGGTACAAGAACTGCAAATAACTGAAGTACTACAGGAGTCTGACTTGATGTTGGCAAATATTATTCAAATGACCTTTTTTGTACTAAATTTTCAGGGACTTACCTTCTTTCTGACGCCGGGCATCGTCGGAAAATTAAGACAAGACCTCACGGGCATTATTGAGACTGCAGGGGGTCAGGTTGACGTAGTACAAAAATCGTTAAGCGACGTCAGATCGAAGGGTCGAAAAAATCCACGAAAATATATAATAATTACCAGCATGGATGATTTCGACTTCTTCAACGATTTTTTCTATTACAAACCTAACAAACCAATGAGTAAGTTTACTTATTAGTAATAAAATGTAACGGCCGTAAGCGACAAAATAACTTTTATTTAATTGTCACGATTTTCATTTTATTCAGGTATTTTCACTGTGTTGTTTATATACAACTCAGTTGCGGACCAAAAGGTGGATCTGGGACCTGTGGCAACCAAAAAATCAAAATTAGAACCGGCAAACGTTGCGTAAAAGACAAGTGATATCTTCTTAAAACGTCCACGAAATGTTTTCCCATTCGATTATTTATTTTGTTACGATGGACTGAGTTAATGTATTCGTAGTATTTTAGTTGTGTTGAAATTGTCCATGGATCGTTTTAATGGTGCAGACTTGAGATTGAGATTATACCAATGCGTTTTGTATGAAGCGGAGCGGGATCCTTTAGTCATCTTTACATAATCCAGTTATGTTTTAGTAATTTATTCATTGTTTTTAAATATTGTATTCTAACCCTTCACTTCACATGGAGTAAGTCCATGTTAAACTTCATAGTAGCTCTTCATCATTATTATTGATCTTTGATCTAATCTAACATATTTATTATATATTCAAAATTGTTAGCCCATAACAAGTAAATGTTTTCTAAACTACGTTCGTTGATACTTGATCCGTATTGTATCATTTGTATCAACCAAACTGTTCGTAAATTTGTGCTAATGTGAATATTTTATGAACTAATCTTCGTAATTGTATACATACTCAAAGTTGTTTAAGTCAAAATCAAAGTGGCTATTATTGGCCATAGTACTGTTTAAAATTTTATACAATAAACTATAAACACTTTGAGAACGCATAAAAAATGTTCGTACTATTGGAGGCAAAGTTCTTTCATCTGATTTTCCTACCAATATACCACCGTTTTACTAGATAATAGACTTTTCATATTATTACTCACACTTCACCTCTGGACTAAACTGGACTGCAATTATTTTAGTGTCATACATTCATTATTGACAATCAGGACAGTTTCCTTCTCATAATCGCTGCTGTAATTAAGTAGCGTGAAAATTAAATCATTGAAGTAAAAAGTGATCGACATAATTTGAATAGCGTAACATTTGCAATTGCAACACTAAATTGGTGATATGTAAAAATTTGTCAACAGCCAGAGCGATGTTTGTTGCACGTGTGTAAAGTATCGATACACACATCTTTCCTGCCTATTGTTGAAGTACATTTTGCGCTTTTAATGGGATGGGATTAATTTGAAGTCCTGTCAGAAGTTAGGAAATGATCAGAAACTTCACTGGACAACTTTACATTCCACACAATGTAACTTCAACGTTTCCCCAGTTAGCAAACAAATGATTAATTATTACTTGGTCGGAATTTCCCTTTGCAGGAATTGCGCACATTAAAAGTGTTGGCATATGCTCGAATAAAAATTCATAATTTATTATTATTATTATGATTACATTTATTAAGGGATTTGTCGGTTATTATAGCACACTCAACAGAAGGATGAAGTTGGCGTGAAAAAATGTGAAATGAATTAGTAGGAAAAGGAAAAGTAATCTGGCTCTCCTAATAAACATTTGATGTCAGAATTTTAGTTAAAGGCTAGACAAAAACATTGTTCAGTGGAGGAGTAAGAAAAGTAGGTTCTGATTTATGAACCACTTGACGTTACGTTCCTTCCACTTGTTGCACTAGAACATTAAATTTTAGTGTGAAATGATGCATGCTTTGACTAATGAGAATTGATGTACAACTTCCAACCTGTGTACAGAGTTGTGCAGGTCCAAGCGTTTATCAAGATAATATTAATATAAGTTATTATTCGTGTAACACAAGATGACCACGAAATGTACTAGTACGAAAATAAAAATATAAAGCCTTTTCATTTTCATACACGTCTCAGTTCCTTCAGTTGTCTGGGAGCCCACCACGTTTATAGATTTAATTATCAGATATGAAGCCGAGAGCTGAGAACAGCATTTAAAACAGATGAACTGTTCAGAAAGTGCTATTATTTTATTTTCATCAAACATAATTTAAAATGTGGTAAAGTGAAAAAGAAGTTCTAAACTCAATAGTAGATTCATTTTGATGTATTATGTTATACAATCTTTTTAATTGTTGGGCTTACATAACAATATCCATGCAAAAATGAGCAGTTTTCAGGGGCGCTTTTAATTTCATTCAACCTGTCATATTACTCCGACAAGTGTAATATTTTCCTAGATTTATGATGACTTGTTGTTGTACATTACCAAGCTAATTGTTTCTTGTTTTGTCGTCTGGCGTAAAACCCGAAATAAAGAAAGAAAACAGTGTGGACTGCAGATGGCTACCATCATTTGAACAAACCGAGATCATCGTGGCAGGATAGCAGCTAGAGTTAAAAAGCAATAATTATATTATAATTAATATTATATATGTGTTAAAACTTGTGTGGGTACTGGCCTCTGTCTGGTTGCGTCTTTTATTTCTTTTCTTACGCATTTTTATACTTTCATAATTGCTAATGGTCACTTGACAGCCAGTTATTGACATGTGTGGTGGAGAGAGAACCACGCATCGTAATGCAAAATGCAATGACTATCCCCTCTGCTACCCGACGACTGCCATTTTTATGAGCCGTTTGCATAATAAAGAACACGAACGTTTCTTCACGGCATTTCCGTCTCGTAATTAAATTCAGACTGGTCATACTGGATTTTCTAAAATCTGGAACGTGCAAGTATTTTCAATTTTTACAGTTTAACTGATTTCCAATTGGCAGCCTTGTCAATACAGGCAGAAACATTTTTTTCTCAACTTTCCCCTTTCCTACGGTAGAATCGGTACCGTGTCAACACCGAATCGGTGCCACCGAACCTCTTTGTTTGGTGACATACAAGAATTTCAATTAGCCGTGCAAAAACAAATGAGATAGTTCATTATCCTCTGCTTCATAAATCTGGAGGGCTTCGTGCTTCTCATGATTGGCTTCAGATGAGAAAAGTTTCGACTTGTCACCAAGAAAAGCGAGGCCAAGGAAAATGAAGTACGTTCTATAAGCAACAAATATTCTGGGGCAAGGAAAAAGTGATTTTCTTCAAGAGTTTGGTTACAACGTTGTCAACAGTGCAAGCTCCAACATTCCAGTTTTTAAAATAATGCGTTTCAGGTGCTGATGAAACAGTTATTCATACTTAATAGTACGAAGCTCTTGGTTTTGTAGGAATAAATAAATGTCGGAAGGATGAAATGGAGTCGCACAATTATCACTTTGGAAAAAAATTACAGTAAGAAATAACGAGAAAATTTTGACAGTGCGGACAACTAAAAAATAGTGTGCGGAGTGTACTCTTTCCATCTCAATTTGTTAAAGGGGAAGTGACCAATTAGTCAGTGCTCCGCTGCATTTTCCGCTTTTTAAATGTGTTTTTATTGCGTATCTCATGTTCACTGCTTGCTTCGCAGCACAATACATACATAAATACATCTCTGACAATAAACCTCGCCCGTTTCCATGTGCTAGTAACTACTGAAAGTTTAGGACCTCATCGTAAAAAATGTCACCGTCACGTAGTCTAAGTACAAAGATTTCGACTTGAACATGTCGTAATTATAACAAGATGTGTCCCATGTGTGCGCTCTTGTGTGAATGTGAGAAGAGCAAATAGCCCGTGCACTGAAACTTTGCTCCGTTCATTTCCTCTCGAACAAGAGACGTATTCATTCCATTCACGGACTGACTAATGTTGGGTTATGAGCTGTGTAATGTCAGCGCTCTCCTTCTCCATTATTATCCGCTAATGTGCCTTAGCTAAAGTACGAGTCATTATCGGTCTCGCGTTTCCACGCTACTAATTTGTCAAGACTTTTTCATCTTGAATTTCGTCACATTACCCCTTATTACCTTCATTTGCTTGTTATAAATTGAAATCTTAGAAGTAGCTTCACAAACTACAAAAAAAACGTTACCTTTTCCGTCAGGTTTGTCTTTCCTTAGTCGCACAATGCAAATAAAGCTCACTGCATTGCATGACTTTTGCTTTTATTAAAGTTTATTTATTCACATTATTTAAATCCAACTTCCTTGCATAATAACCTCAAAACTTTGAACTTTGACTAATCAAATTGAAATGTTTTCTACATGATCACTCTCTTAGAATTACTTTTAAAAAACTGAACATTTATGTATATATTTACTTGTTCGTTTTGACGGATTGAGAAATCGACGGAAACAACCATGTAACCAAATTAGTTACACTCTTATTTTTGTTCCCAAACCTGTTACTGCAAGGAAGTCAATAATCATGTCCAACGTTTTGCAGAACGTTTTGTTATCTGCTCAAGATGAAGCTTTAGGGACGAAGCAGATTAAGACGACACAAATTATGTGTTCCAAACACTATCAAAAGTTCTTAATAAAACAGTGACTGTGATTCAGCTTGTTTTAGAGATTCGCCCCATAAGAAAGAATTGAGATTGAGAAGACTCTTAAAATGATCTGGGAGCTGAAGCCGTTTTAGAAGTTGTCATTTTCCCTAAATGGTAATAATGTATCAGCGTATTATCTGTGAAATATCTGACGTATGCATCTAATGTACATATGTTCCGGTGTGTGCCTGCTGAAATCATTAGCGTAGTTGTCAATTTCATGTCGTCAGTTTCTCTCTCCACTCACGTCACATAATGATCAAAAAACGACGACAACAGCAACACTGCTCTTTGAATGTGCATTTCAGCGATCTAAACAAATATAGCAGAAGTGCATTGTCTTATAGACAAGGAGATTTTTAAAGACTTATAATNAAACAAATATAGCAGAAGTGCATTGTCTTATAGACAAGGAGATTTTTAAAGACTTATAATGTGTCATGACATTGCAGCACGATGTCTGCTGGATGTTACTTATTTGTTAATTTCATTCTGTTCCTCTCTGTCTTCCCATCTTGAGCTTGGTATGGTGCAACCAACGCTGTCATGTCCAACTGTGAGCGACTTGTTGGCAAGAGGAGAAACGGAACAATTCACAAGCATATTTACAATAGAATGTCTCCACCCAGATTTGAGAATTCATTTGTCTCCATGTTCTCCAAAGTCATTCTCATCTTAAGCTTTAGTCATCATCTCCTTTTTCTTGATTCCAAATAAACCACGCTCCTTCTTTCCTTTTCTCCCTTGATGTTTTTTGTCATCACTTTTCTTGCAAGAGAATCTGATGTATTTCCTACTCCAGATTAGATTTTTCCGTTAGCTGTCAACACATCTTTTTATCATTTTCATTACATCCATCGTCGTCGTCGTCCTTTCAGAGCGTCGGCATTTCCGCCTTCTTTCGTCTACAAAGTTCTCATCCTGACATGTCATTCCGCTCAAGCGTTGTAATTTACAATGACTTCCGGACTCCCAAAGAAAAAGCTGAGATTTACTGCGCCGGGATTTGCCTGCTTCTGCTCAACCTCTGTTGCTTGATGAGCCTTAATTATTTTAAACTTCCGTGCTTAATTATTGAGAACTGCTTCTTTTCACCGATATGATTTGGAATAAATTTGAAAAAAGTATTTACCTTTTGCCCTCGCTTCTGCAGACTTAGAGGATGCGAAGCATTTGAACGTTTACATATAAATAAATAAATGATTTCGTAATTGGATGTTCATTAACTCATCCACTTCATTTCCTCAAGAACAAAGATGAAAAGAAGTGTTCAATTATGACATGCCTTTGTTAAACAATCTATGCATGTGGCGCAATTGATTGTTATTGCAAAAACTGGTTCTCCGTCTCCATCTCTTAATCGCTGAATGTGAAATGTGCTCTGTCAAGTGGCTTAATGATGATACATCGCCTATTTATTCTTCTTACGAGGAAAACAAAATCTGTTTCATTTAGCTAATCAGAGAAGCCAGAGTGTAATTCGGGTTAAAGTGTCAGATCATTACGATCTTTCATTCTTATAATGATACGTGAAGAGTGTAAATATTAAAATGATTTTCTCCAATCATCATTTTGATCGTTTCCCTTTAATGTAGAAAATGAAAAATCAAGAAAATGATTATTATGTTAATGAGCGTCCCAGTAAACAAGTGTTTCTTTTGGAAATGCATCGAAGATAAACAAAAAAATAAATATTGCCAGTTCGTTTTCTAATTTTTTTACTTTGCCGGCACTGACACCTCCGAAGCAATTGATCATCATCAAGCCTTAGTTTCTCTACAAACTTTTGGACGAAAACCTTAATTTTCTTGCAGTAGCACTACTATAGTACTACGGTTATGGTTAGTACAGTAACGCTAAAATTACCTTCGTTTGTTTAAGTTTTCACGTCACACCTTTCTTATGCAGATTTATCATTTTCGTTGCGCAAACCAAAGTGATATAATTTACAAAATAATAAATAACAAAATGAAGCAGAGGTGATTTCACTGCGTTTTCAGCAAACAACAAACTAGTCATCATTAAGATCGAGACACAGAGAAAAGTTCATATATAATTTATTTTGTAAAAAATACTGCGTTACTGCTACACCTCCACATTAACAACGGAATCATGAATGTTTGAGTAATGAGTAACGAAGGAGGTACTACAAAACTTTATGCGTATTCTGATTGTAAAAAAATAGTGTGTCTGTGATGTTCATTTGGCTCATTTCTAATTGTTCTGATGAACAGGACCGTGGAAATCTAAGCAGCAAAGAAGAAAAAAATGGTAGTGCTTACAATAATCTTATGCTTTTGGGAGTTTTTGGTTAATTTCTCATTTCTCTATTAAAGGGTTACCACCTCGCGGAAGATATTCATAAAAGTAACCCACCCATGTTGATGCTTCAATGAGAATGCTCTAGTGTGTTATCACCAGACTGGACTTTTTAAATTTTAGTTGTCCGAAAATTCTTGAAGTTCCAAATTGAACAATTAAAAATTAGATTTTCTCTGAGCAAGCATAATCATTATTGTTAATTAAAGTAATTATTTAATCAAGACTTTGCAAGGTGACTCCAGCTCTAGCCTCAGTGGCACCCAGAATTTTACCTCTTTTGTTTTGGATGAATATTACGATGATGAAGTACCAGATGCAATTATGAATTGATACCATTATACTATGTTACATGATATATTTTTCTGTGTGCATGGGTATAATTTTTTATTCCAGAAGAATTTGAGGGAGTAACACAATGCAAAAAATGAGTAGCTAAATACTCACATTCAACCGTGCAGTGCAAGTATACAACAAGAAAACCTTTCATTTGGACCAGAACGCCTTTTCCCACTTTCCACTCTTCTCATATCTCCCGTGAATACGACCATTTACGTGATTCGCCTTCTTAGATAATGATAGATTCATGCAATGAAAAAAGAAGAAATCGTGACCATTGGTTCTTTTTTTCTGGTCAAACTTTGAGAAAAACCTCGTATCTGAAAAGCAATACCCTGAGTTAGACAGAGGTGGAAGATAAAAGAGAGGTAGCATCCACTAAACTAAAGCCTCTTTTGACTGACCGAACTGATGTGTGAGTATTTAGTAAAATATTGGTAGTAAAAAGCAGCAGCCTCAGTATTTCAACAGTACCGATGTAGCTTGAAGTTTCACAAAAGAATCTACTGGCAAGATGTTGTCTGGTGTGAATAGGTAATATTTTGACTGCCATGATTTGTTTAACCTGTGAATGAAACTTTGGCAGGGCAGGTCTACCAATGGTTAAAAAATCAAAATAATCATGGACAAACGGAGTCGCGGCTCGAATGCAGTTTATAATCATAATAATCAACATTTGTATCCAAAATCAAGTAGTGCACTTGTTAGCATTGGCATTCTCCTGTTGTAAATGCATTGGTACTGTCCGACTGTCTGTGTGTTATCGCATTTAATAATTACGGGTTGTCGAATTCAGTAGCTTCATAATACTGGGGACGACGCCTCCTCACGACTACTCACGCCTACAGCTTCTTGCATCCCCCAAAATGTATCCATCCTCTGAACTCGATACCCTTTCCTTGTGTCAGATTATTTAAGAATATTAAATTAATGCAGCAATAGTCGAATATAACAGATTACAATATATAATATTGTACAGGGTTGATTCCGAAATATTCTGGTTTTTGTTTCACGATTCATGGTTTTCTTGTCAGACTTCAGTTTCCTCCGTCCCACACACTCTCAAATATATGATGCTTTTCATCAGCACTTTTTACCAAACTTCTGTTTGCTCACATACTCCGAATTGCATTAAATTTTACGCAATTTGTACACGTAGGAGCGCCACAGAAAAAAAAGTGATCAATTTTAAAAATCGAAACGGGGTGGGAGCTGGGAGGCATCGTGAATGGATTTGGTAGCAGTCAGGCTGGTTTGCATAATACCTACTGTATTGTTTACCCACGCAGTAGTGGAAGAATGAAAAGAAGGAGCAAGGCTCTTTCTTTCTCGATATGTGAACATTGTTGAGCGCGTTTGAATGATGACGACGATAAAGAGTAGATTTGTCATCATCATTCATTTTTAGTATGGGCCGAGCTGACAGAAAGAGAGTTCGCAGTTAAGATGAGGAGTTGGTTGAAATCGAAAATGGAACTGTGTGATACTTTAGTTGAGAAAGCAAAGCCATACGAAGCGAACAATGCATAAATTTAAGTAAGCTATGAGAGATACAATTAAAAAATTTAAAACTCGTTATGACATATGAGAAGCCATGTTGAAAATACATATGAAAATTCTACTTTTCTTAGAGACTATATCTCAAAGCATTCCTAATTGGTGCTAAAAATCCTTGATTTACGCAGGAGGTGTAACAATGGAAAGAACGAAATGGAGAAATATTCGTATGTACTCCACACAGCGTTCCCGGAATAACACTTTTCGCTAAAAACTAGATTTAAGGCTTGTTTCCAGACAAACATGCATGCGTCATGTTCATGAATGATGATGTATTTTTTTTATTTAAGAGATAACTCAGTTACGGTTTTCTTTTCAGATAATTTTTATGCATGAACTTGCAATGTTTTATTATGATATTAGTGCGCAAAAGGCATATTTTTTACACACCTGGATAAATTCATAATGATAAGTTTTTACGATTATTTAATTTGCATTGTTACAAGAAACTGTTTTGCTTAGAGCGAAAAGAGGGAGAAAGAGAGGTAAAAAGTTTTGTTATCAACAACTACTGATTCGAAGAATGAGCATTTTCAGGTACAAGCGAAGGCAAGAAAGAGAAAACAATGCTAAAAGCTTTGTTGGCTACCTCCTCTTTCCCACTCACTTGTTTCCACATGCATAAACTTGAATTGTAATGCAATTTGGTTGAAATAAAATAAATGAATGTGAAAGATTGAACGGAAAAGGAAGAAGAAAAAAGAAGGTAAAGCTGATTAACCGACATCTCTTGTAGCCATTATTTTTATTATGATTTTACAAATTTAGTTGAAAATGTAAGTCAAGATTGTGAATGAGGCAACTTTTTGTTGAAATTTGACTGGACCACGAATATGGTACCATACAATAGATACATAATGCAAAATTGTATACCCTTTCACTTCATAGTTTTATATAAGTCTTTGCCAAACTCCGTGTGTAGTAGACTCTTACAACATTTTTATACGCAACTCATAAAAGTGTCTATCCACCATTTCATCACTGTACCGGTGAACATTTTTTTATGTAAATACATCGCTTTCAGTTCCAATAGAAAAAAAACTTTTTATATCTCGTCCGACTGCTTTTCATGTCTTTTTTGTGGTTCATGTTTTCAGCTATCATAGACCTGTCATATTTTCCCTGAATTCATTTCATTTGAATCATCATCATCGTCAGGATCCCATAAAAATCACATAATAGTAATACTTAAGTCCATTTCACTGTGCGTTGAGTTGATTAAGATGAACATTTGTGAAGGAATAAAGCAAAACGAAAAACGTTTTCTGTCCTTTTATTTTCCATTAGGTCTAACTAATACCTAATGACGAGTTAACCTTCTTGAGAGAGGACATTGACACGACTTCCTTTTTATCAACTCTGTTTAGCATAAAAGGATGTGTCGAAGATTCATCTTGATACACAACTGAAAATTAAAAATAATCTAACTAAACTCTCATTTACTTATACTAACTGTAACAAATGTAAATGTTAGATGTAATGTTGCCTTTACTAAAATTGAATAATGTTGCAAGATAAGTTTGATTTTAAACCATCTTTATTTAAAATTACCAAAGGGAACCGGAACTTGATTTGATTTGAGATGTTGCTTTGAAATCTGTCATTCCGCCATGGTTTTGTCAGCAGGAAATGGCTTATGGGCTTTGTAAATGCGAAGCTTAGTTTTAAGGGAAATTAGAAACAACGGGGTAAACATTTTCCAGTTAAAGTTAAACTTTGAAAAGGAAATGCAGTTGACTGAAACTGAACACCGCCAAGACAGATAATTTAAAAGATTACTGTAATATAATAAATTTTAATGATTTTTTTGTACATAAACAATTGGAGAGGAGAGGTTTGAAAATTTACTGGAAATTTCCACTTTGAACAATGCTTAATTCCAATTATTTATCGTTTCATGAGTACCACCAGAAAATGCCACTTGACCCATGTTTGATGTAAGCGGAGAAAAGAGCTGTCGTATGAAAAGCTGAAAACATTCCTTGAGTGACAGAAAAGGGTTGCTTTCTGAACATTTTTTTGAAGACAGAAGAATTTGATAGGCATTGCTCGAGTTACCTGATCAACAAATTACATAAGAAATTTTAAGGCGAAAAAACTTTGTTTTATTATGACAAGCATTTTAAAGAGTTCAGGATTGCATTTCAGCTCAACATGATGATGCATGGTCATTCATGATCATCATCAGAAGTCATCATCATTACCTTGCTTTTGTTCTTTTTTGATGTATTTTTGGTAGTTGGGTCATACAGCTCTTCTTCATCCAAATCCACTGACAGAAAATGTGGGCTGGTCCTTTCGAAAAGGGAGGTTGAGACGGAAAAGTGGATTTAAGTATTAAAACATATTCTATTAGGTAACCTGCCCTGATAATTATAGGGTTTTTTGGCATCAACAGAATACAACTTTCAAGTGTTTCTCTTTTCCCTGTTTAAAAATTCTTTCGAAACGTCCACCTGGGAAACGGATACTATATATTTAGAGGGATGGAGTGTTACACCTCCTTCTGTCATGTTCTACCATTTTTTACTGAATGTGAAAACTATTTCATATTGTGTCTTACCTCGGATTTATCTCTTTCCTGCTTTTTACTAGTACAAGAGCACACACCAAGCCACATACTAAACACAGTCCATATTGTTGGAACACATGTCCACTTCCTTCTTCACTGAAACGAGTTCAAAAAAGAGATTAAAGTTATTCAGGAGAAGGGGATGTGGCAACTCTCATTCAATTTCATTAAGACAATGTTCACGCTCATCAGCGAAAAATAAAATTTTCACCAATTGTAATTATTATATTAAGAAGACGGGAAAGGCATGTGGAGGGTGTGCAGTAACAAATTCTTCAAATAAAATTCTTTGCACTAATAGGAAACCGTTCAGGTTCACTTAAAAGTAGCTCTGGAATGTGTGGTATTCAAAGAAAGGGAAATTCATTTTCATTACATTGTGAAACCAAAAGGTTTAACTTATTAACCATTAACCAGTCAATTTAAAAGGATATACATATATACCTACAATACAACAAAATAGATTTGACAGTCACTCATTTGTTGGTAATTCTGGGTAATTTTATTCCAATCTAGTGGAACCCATAATTTCTTATTAAGATCAATGATCGCAACAACTGAATTTTGTCATCATGTTCGAATATTTATTTATTTATAGTAACAATTAAAATTTTACTGTCGAAGGAGGCACTTCAAAGAGTAAGTTGATCATCATGATAATCTTGCGTTCCCAAAAGAATTAGCTGAGTAACTAAGGATGAATTACGCAATACAAAGGAAGAAAGTGTCATGCGCCTCAGTCTGTATATCTGTTTTTTCTGTGTGGTTGTTTGATGAATTACCGATTCCTTTTGCTATTTAAGTCTTATGTACCTAAATCTGTTTTTGTATCATCTTTAGATTTCTCTTGTGGTAGACAAATAAATTGGCCCAACACTATGGTGTTGAAAGAGCGAAAGTTTTTCTTGTGAAACTCCTCCTTTAACATGGCTATCCTTATCTATACAGAATTGAAGTTAATGCTGGAAGGCACCAGTTAAATTATAATTATTAGTACATACAACAACAATTATCGGTGTGTGTGTATATAGTCTTGATATAAAAAAATGTAGCCATGTTTTACTGTGTTTATTTGACCGTGAATAATTATCCTGTGTTAATTTGCGGTTACATTTACCAACATTTGTTTACTCTCTCCATCAAAGCAAAATTATAGTTTATAAAATTCTTTGTCGACCAATTATTTTCGATTACACCATATTTTAAATCAATGGCTATCTGTGGGCAATCAAAAATCGCCATCGGAGAAGTACGAAGCAGAAGAGAAGTAAGATAATGATCCAGATGGAGCAAGTTCATTAAGGGAATTAGAATAAAACTAGAAATTTCAAACCAGTCAGCGTCCTTTTTACATTTTACTTCCCATTTCTTATCCAGTTTTTGCTGATTTGATCTAATTATTTGAAGAACATCTACGGGTATTATGATAAAAAGATGAGCATCAACGTGGCATAGCTCCATGTATCAAACTTACAGCTGTCAAGTCTAATAATCACAATGAACCTAGAGTAGCTATGCATAAATGAATCCAACAAAGTAGCCGTCGGAAAAGGATCGTAGTTCTTTAACAAAAAAACGCCTATATACTCTCAAGTAACTACCTGCATCTGCTAACTCTGTTGAAACGCAATAGTACGTATTAAATTTTGACATGATATTGCTTGCAAATGAGCATGTATTAACCGAATGATGCATAATGTTATCATAATTTAAAACTCACAACCTCGCATAATTTCAAACGAGTTCGAAAAAGAAAAATGTTTTCCACTACGAGCTAAGATATCGTAGTTGGCTGTTTACGAAAGTAAGACTAAGAAAACGGGAGTGTGCACATTTGACTGGCTTCTAACTTGCCATTGGTTAACGATGTACATATTTCATGATCATTCCATTGTAAATTGCATGATTATCACCGTATCAGTTGTTCAAGTTGGATGACTAAGACTAAAACTAATGCGATTCTCGCACTTCCTTTCCATTGAGCCTACAACAGCCGGGAAAGAAATTGCACCAAACGGGACCAACTTTCGAAGACAGAATCTCACTCGCAACCTGTGGATCATTGCGTGCAAACGCAGTAATAAAATAGGCACAAATTATTAAAACGTAGGCATTATTTTTTATAATGTATTTGTCAAAAAAATGAAACTAGCAAAATGGACAACGGGGTATGTAGTCAGTGTTAATATCTTTTAAATTCCTGATTATTTAAGTACAACCAGCATCATAGGGAACGAACAATGGAGAAAAGTGGAGCACAAAATTGTGTTATGATGTGAATGTGAGAGAGCTGTTGACAGGAGGCATTGCGAAATATAAGCGTCGCGATCGCGAGTCACAAGCACAAAATGCAAGCATTGTATTGCATGGATTGCGCGGACCTGGGGGAATGTGAGGTTTCACCTTTCCAGTGCATTCTACTCTTACAGATTATCATCTTTACGTTAAATTTAGTTTGACAATCAAACTCGTTTTATTTTTAACCATTCTCCCTAAAAGCAGCCGGAATTGATTAAGATTAGAAATAAGTAAAAGCAGGGAGCATTTTGTTCCGGAAAAGAAGAAACCAGACTTTGGCCTTAAATAAACTAACTCAACTCATTGTGCATTTATAACTGCTAACTTTTCCTTGATAAGAAATGTTGACAATGCTTAGGCAAGCACGAGTTGACTGCATGAGCACCATCGTCACCTCTTTAAAGCTTTTTTAACATTTGTACAATCACGATATTGTCCAAATACAATGGTCGATATTCTCGAAATCTGCATGCGAAATGCGAATAAAATGGAACGTCCTGCAGTTCTGTGATGATGCAACCTAACAGCAGCAGCTCTGTGGCTGCCTTTTGTTTGCTTTTATTACACCGAACGAAGGGAAGAGAGTTTGCAAATGCTCGGAACATTTCTCGCCAAACTCCCGGTTCGAGAGCAGAGAGGCAACTGCTGAGAAAATGTGAATTTTTCAAGTATTATGTGAGTGTAGCTGCAAACAGTCATCATCATCATCGTCGTCATCACGGCCAACATGAACATCATCCATCCCCTTCCCTTTTTCGTGTTCTCGGCAAGGAGAAAAAAGCATGTGAGTAAGATGCCTAAGAGGAATAATGTTTCTTTTCTTCATTTTTCTTAGCATGCAATGCAACTCCCGACTTTTTCTCTCTTCTTCATCTTATGTCGTGTCATGCTGCTCACTCGCTCACACATCAAACATGCACATATTTACATCTTGCCTCTCTCTCCTTCTGCTGGCTACGAACTTGATCCATCCATTCGTTTCATTGTGGGCTTGGGTGACAAGTAAATGGGGCCTGTGCATAGGGCGGAGAGATTTTACCGAGCGAGCCCAATCCTGCAAGCCGCTGCTCAGGCGCATGGCTGAGGTCTATCGAAAAAGCCAACTTCTCTTCACAAACAAACCGGTATTTTCTTTCGCTCCTACGAAACACACACGCACACCAGACAAAAAACTCCAACTCGTCTTATGATAATCAAGAAAGCGAAACACACAGAAAGCAAAGAAGACGAAAAATAGGTATAAAGTCAACCAGCCACTTGCATGATTCCATCTCTTTTCTCGCTCTCTCTCTCTCGCCTCAATTTTTACACAGCACTTTTTTTACCAAGACATCACACATGACTTTTTAGATTTAGCTCGTTCTCAGTTAATCAACATTGGCATCTTTTTCTTCGTCTTCCTTTGACTAATATTCAGGCTCGCATACATTAGCACGTTGTATTCTTTTCTTATTGTCTTCGTCGCTAGTCACCCTTTCTTTCAACTCATTTTACACTTTTTTATCCAGAAAATATACAATGTATGTAAAAAAGATATTTTAGATGTTTTTCATGGATTACACAATATTATTGTATGCCTTCATTCATACCTATTAAATTCCCATAAAGTGATCAATGTGTGATATGATGCAATCATGGTAAATTTCCAACTTTACCCAATTTTCCCCATTTTCATTGCTATCGCCCATGGTTCCAAAAGTTGGAGCGATCAAGGAAAGTCCCTTGCCTTGCTTACCTTTGCATAATTTCTTGCACATTGAAAGTTGTAGTTTTGATGAAAAAAGGAGAAATAATCTAAGCATGATGCATACCGTGTAACCTGGTATAACAAGGAGGCGATTGGAATGAAGCAAACTTTTTGGAACATGCACAACAATAGTGGGAGAATAAAGGAGAAGCGGACCCAATACATGCACATCGCCCATATGTTCCCTTCCAAAGTTTTTTCTCCGTGTTGAAAATGTTTGTGTCCATCTCCGAACCCGAAACTGAACACATGTAACCTTGCACAATAATACAGCAGTGGGCATAGAAAAGTAATGAAAACGTGAGCTAGTTTTGTTTCTCGCTTTCTGTCACTCTGTAGTAATATGCAAGTTAACCCAACCAACCTTAGGGAGCGCAGAAGAGAGGAGCAACGAATCGAATGGCAGGAGCAACGGCAAAGCTTTATGTGTGGTAAAAAAATATCATGTTCGTTTCAAGCTCGCATTCACGTATTGTGAAAAGGCACGACAATAGCAAAAGCGGCAGCAGCCAACCTTCTCTCGTCTCCTCTTTTTTCTACCTCTGGCTCACCACAAACCCTGCATCATTCAACGAGTTTAGCTTGGCCAGCAAACAACTTCTCGCGATCACTCTCTTCGTCTATCTCATGTCGGCAGTCGGCACGAGTTTTCTCATTCACTTTGTTCACTCGAACACAATAAGAGGGAGAGCGCACTTCAGCCCTTTGCTTTTTGTTGTTCCCTCTGTCAAAGATATTCAGTGATGTGAAGTTTCAAAGGAGGAAAAACACAAAAACCAAGAGTAAGAAAACGCTGAAAGTGAAAATAAAGCGACGGAACGTTTAGAGAACTGATACTTTTCAGTGGCAAGTTTCATTTGACAATTTGCAGTGGAGAGCAGGATTTGTCTTTGTCAGGCTGAGAAGTTAAGCCCACGTGGGTCAATCAAAATCAATACCTGAGTGACATTTCATTTGTTACATGTGAAACGATTGATGAGTGCAAGGCGATCGATTATTAAGCCTTTACTTGAGTTTACCGTTTGACAATTGTTAAAACTGGAAAGCACGTGGTTGTGTGCATATAGAAGAAAGTGCATGCACGATTAAGTTGCATGTAAACTTTTGTGGCTTTTCCTTCGCCGTTTTAATTGCTACATGCGAGTGCTACGTAAGAGACTAAATTCACCAATACCTTAATCCAAGTACCAGGAGAAAACGCAACGTTTCCTCGTTGAATGAACTTTACGTGTTGAAGTTCACATGAACCTAAAGTGATTTGATTGTCTTTTCATACATTCATAACTGTCACCTATAGTGAATACTTTCCCGAGCGACAATTACGTGAGACGATCAGTTGTGATTTTTGTGAACCATTGCCCTCTGCCCTTGACGTGGTTACATATTACATCACTATTACGAGAAGCCAAATCTTTTGACAGAAAAAACTTAGACCATCAACGTACCCAAATTTTAATCTCAGGCTCACGTTCCTGTTCCATTCATTGACACAGTCGACTTTTAAAATAGTAAAGTAATATTTAACAGAGTTAAAGTACGAATTCCATCACCAGTTTGACATTTGTATGGTTCATTGAGACAGTCAGCGTCGTGTTAGAATTCAAGGGCAGTCGTGTTCATCTTATCAGGACAGAGTGCGACATCCCCAACGCCACAGCGGTTCGATTGGTTTGCATTGTATCGTGAGCGAGTTGTCAACAATTGATATCCAGTACCGATCGCACTCCTCTGTTTCCACGGCTGATAAGAGAGAAAAGAGACAATACAGCCGCAGTGCATTTTTCTGCAGAAAGGAGAGAGATATCGCTCTCTGCTAATCTCTGATGGTCAATCCAATACTTTTCACTTCCTAGTTGTGCAGTTTCCCAATACATACATCAAGTGGGTTGTTGTAGGTCGACGTGAGTCAGTCACTCAGTCACTCGAAACTTCAAACAAGATTAACATTTTTTTACACCTATCAAACATCACATCGAAAAGTACTTGAAGCCACAAAGTCTTCAACATATTTCCCCAAGTTCTTTAAAAAACAGTTTACAGCACGCTGAGCTGAACAGTATTAAAGCCGAAGAGCATTATAGAAATGCCCATGTCGTAGTACTCTAAAAACGTGCATAGGTTTTATGTGAGAGACAACGGGAGTAAAGTAAACGATGCTGCTGATAATGATGAAAGGAAAAGTTCAAAGCAAACTTTTGAAGGCTTTATCAGCACCAACAACAACATGTGCTCTGATAGCAGCAATAACTTTGCATTAACTTTGTCAACAAGAGTATCATCAATCACCATTGGGCGAGTGTGGAAGCAAACAGACAGTGGAGACTTGCTCGGTGGTATTCTATTGTGACAATTTTACTCTTTCTCACTCTCGTCCCCGAATTACCATAAAGTCAAATGCAATCTTGATTATTGTTGCACTATCAGCAACTTTTTATGACATTTTTCGGCATGCAAATCATTTCCAGAGACAGAGCGCCCCGCAAATTTTTCCTGTAGAACAAAAGTTCTGAGCTCGTCTCAACAGAGAACAAGGATCAAAGAGTAAATGAGCTTTATTTGTGTATTTATTTTGAATAGCCCCACTAGATGTTCTACCAAATCTAGTTCCGTGTCGTATGTAACTATAAAAACCATTTCAATAAGACTGATAGTCAGCGTATAGCTTCAAAACAAAGAGAAAAAAGCTTTCGGTCCTGGAGAAAGGCTTAGCCACCTAGTAATTCATTAACGACGTAACAAACCAAACATACCACATTTCCTTTGAAAGATTTTCTTGATCTCTTAAAAAGTTGATATAGCTTTAAAAGAAACCTAAAAGTAAAACAAAAAGGAAATTTCGACTAAATTTCCTTGTATCCTGTCACCACATGTCACTAAAAATTTTCATATTACAAGAAGCACATTCAAGTAGCGTCTTCTGACACGACTCATCCTTCACAGTCAAACAAAGTACGGTTCCATTCGACACCACGATAGACATTTAATTCAGGTTCTTTGAACACTAAATTTTCATCACTTCTCATCGTTTAAAGCCTCACACGACTGTGTATAAATAAGTAACAAGCGTATCCTCACACGGCGAAAGTACTTTCATTGAAGAAGAAAGGCAAACACGTCGAGCCACTTTTTATATTTTTTGACAAAGAAACAAAGTGACATAAAAGAGCATGTGAGTTTAATCATCACATCTCCTTATCAAAGTGAAGAGAAACTCATCGTGTAGCATCATCAGTGCTGCTAATAACAATATTATTGTTACCCACCACCGCGAAGACCACTTGATTATAACAACAATAAAAGGGAAAGAAATTTTCAACAACTCCGTAGGAAAAACAAGACGAAAGGGGAAAAGTCAAGTAGGTTCGTGAAACGAAAGCGAAGCCGAAAAGTGTTTAAACAAAAAAGAAAGAGAGAAACGAAGCAAGCAGTCAGTCAAAAAGTCAGTCAGACATCATCAAAGACAAAGCTCCTCCTGTGCCTATTTCTATTTCACTTTACCTTTAGCAAAGGCAAAAATTACACTTTTCCGAAAAAAGGAGAGGAAACAAAAAGCTGACAACTTGAGTTGTAATCATCATCATCATCATCAAAGGAGTAAAAAAGACGAAGACAACAAATTCTACACTGTCGTCATCATTATCGTCATCATTTCTCTTCTCTGCTGACAGCGACAATATACACAAAGATACTTATTTTATATTCAGACATAAGCCCGAAATCACTCAGCCGATTTCACATCACGCTGCTGCTACGAAAGAGCGACGAGGGACGCGCGCCCCACTCACCCGCAATTCTTAATTTATTTACACATTAAAATTTATTATTTATTACCCGCAAAAGGCTTGGTTACCTGAAATCATCAGAGAAAAATGATAATAACGTGCGAGGCTTGCAAGAAAGCGATTCTGGACAGATACCTGGTCAAGGTTATGGACAGATCGTTTCACTCGCAATGTGTCAGATGTTTTGACTGCCGAGCCGTTCTCACAGAAAAGTGTTTTACGAGAGACAATAACATATTTTGTAAAAACGACTTCTTCAGGTAAGAACCATTCACATTTTTCTTCTCTATTTCACCAAAAATTTCATTCTCTTGCTATAAGTCGTCATCAACTTGGTATGTCACGAGAAAGTGACAGGAATACAAATCAAACGTGTTTAAATATTCAGTTATCTTCATTCATTCATGAATTCTAAGTATAAACACGAACGCAAAACCACTGAGTGATCAAGTTACCCAATTTCTATAGGGATATGGATGAATTCTATTTATTCTAAGCGCATCGCGCCCGTTTGCATTTAACTTGGTTTGCCACTTGGAGTTTATGTATGTATTACTTGCTAAGCGTAAAAACATCAATTTGAACAAGTGGACATTCCTCTTTGAATCAGTTTACATAAAAATCACGTAAAAATAAAATAAAAAGTCAACCCCAAAAAATGCCACTTTATTACTAAAAATGCGCCGTGTAGCAAGTGCTCTCCACATATAAAACCACAAACTTTACACCAGAAGTACTTAACTTGACTCCCGCAGTAATTTGTTTGTAAACCTAGTAAACCATAATAATGGTAATAATAATGTTCCTTTGCCACAGTAACCGCGAGGACTGACGGCAACAATTTTCCTTTACACGATTTTCTTCGAAAAAAGAGATATTAAAAATTTGACGTAATACATCTCGCGTCTCACAAGTTTCACGGATACTTTATGTTCTCTTTTGGGTAATAAAGTTTCTGGAAGAGGACTTGGAAGTAAAAAACATTTTATTCACTCGCACAATTCTCCCAACACTCTAAAAACTCAACTTTATTATTTTGAATGAAAAGTTAGATAATGATAACAATAGCATAGGACAACAACAAAGTAGATATTGTATGTGTTTTATTATTATTATTATTATCAGTCCATATTATGATGTACTGTGCTGAGCATTATTACTGGTCTTACACTACAAAAGAAACTAAACGAGGCTGCGTTGTTGCGTGTATAATGTTATTACAAATTTATGTCGTTTTTTTTCTTAAAAAATATATTTATGCCTTTTTCAACGAAAAAAGTAATCCTGCATAAAATGGCACGAAGGCACGACGGGTATCGCTCTCGTCGCACCGCATCTCTTCCCACTCAATCCGATCCTTTTGCTATATGAATTTTAACGATGAGTAGAATACAGATTTGTTAAGCAAAGACCAGTTGGATGAGTATTCCAACAAACACGAGTTTGGAAAAAAGTGCCAGTTTTTTTCTCTCGAGTTTCAAGTACTTCATTTTTTGTCTTTTATGTTTGATGCTCCTTTCCCAGGAAGTGTATTTTTTGTTATTGTTGGTAAAAAGATACCCTTTCCTTTCGCCACACAAACCACCAGAAAAGAGACAAAAGTGCCGTCGTAAACATGCCTTTTGGTGCAATAATAAATGTACTTGAGTTCGTAACTTATTATGCCATGGAGTGGAGTATCCCTTGAAACTTGTAACACATACTAACAAACATGATCATCGTCACCCTCATTCTTTCCGTCGTCGGCATCCTAGTCAGCATTTCGTATTGGTGGAAGAGCATCAGCCAGCAGCTCAGATTATTACCGTTCTCATGTAGTGAAACAGGCATACGAATCAGCATGTGAAGACAGGGAAATCCTGACAAGAACAGGGCAATGAAACTCCGGGGAGACTTGAGCAAATGATATATTGTAGACAAGCTTCTTCTCCTGCAGTCCAGCCGCACTTTTTTATGTCTCTCCTTCGTCATATTCATGTCCGAAAATGAAAAAAAATGGTCTTTGCATCGTTGTCGATTTGAGTATTGTTTTATAAGAGCACCTTGCTTCATAGATAAATACAAGACAAGGTTAATAATTAGTTTGAATGGTTGACGGACTTATTAAATTTTTAAGCGGCTTTGTGGGAACTGTTTAGGTCAGACCAGACGTAGCAAGGTTTTTTATACCTGGACAAAAGTTTACCTTTTGAGATTAAAGAACGATACACTTGCTTATCTATAAAAGTTTTATCCCAGACAGAAACCCTCGCTCAATATTTCAAGGTGTGTCGTCTTTATAAAAACGTTACCATTTTGATGCGATTCTTTTGCCATTTTCTTGGCATATAATTTACGTACTTGCTTTTATATTATTAAGTTGTTGCTCAAATCATTTCATTCTTGTGCTGAGGTCCCTTGCAGAGTCACTTTGTTGATCCTCCAAGGAGGTACATGTAAAACTGCCGCATGAGTGACAAGAGACTTTTCCCCTTATGATTACATTATTCTTCCTGCTGCTTTATAAATATCGTGTGTATCTTATGTATTTATTACAGAACAAGTTTTTTTACTCCTAAAACTGAATACAAATAAGTATCAAGAAAACTTTTTTTTAAAGAAAAGCAGTTAATTCACAATATTCTTTTTTTATTTCGGATCCCATGAAAAGGGAGTTCTAGAAAAAAATGCATCTGCATTTCTATTTCACCTTTTTCCCCTCTCCCTTCTTCATCCTTTTTCTCATTATTATCATTTTGAGGGCGCAATCGTACACATTTTTTATAAAAAAATCCACTAACAAAAACTGAAATAGTATAAATTTCTCCATCCAAACATGTTTGATGGTGAAGAGAGGTGAGCCCTGTAGAGAAATGGTGGCGGTGGTCATGGGCAGCTTACATAATAATGTGATCATGTTCTTGATGGTGGCAAGTAACATTGTATGCGGTGAGGTGCATGATAATCTTTTTGTTATTGCAGTGGTCATTTTGTAAAGCAAATGACCGAAAGGGAAAAGGATATTTTTCTCCAGGTAACATTATTTTTAAACTAGACAAGGGCTTGATCACCATCATCATAACAAATCAGCACCGTATCGGCCAAGTTGAAGCAGCAGTAGATCTTTATTTTTACCCGGACAACAGAGAGATTTTTACATCAACACTTTTGTAAATGACCTTTTCTTGCTGTGAGAACACAAAAAAGAAGAAAAAGCGATACAAGCTTACATATTTAGTAGTTAAGAATAAATCTCTTTCTGGGCATGTGTAGAACATGCTACAATAACATGTCGTTTTTCACCTCTCTTTCGTCCTCCTTCAGCTTGATCATTCAAGCGACCAAGATCAATTCGTTGTGTTTACCAACTCCTTTTTCTCTTTGACTTTTATCTGCTGCTGCAGAGTTCTTCATACTTCTTGAGCAAGTTACATTTTTCGAAACGCGAGTGCCAATGCTGAAGATGACCCAAGCTTGTCCATGGAAGTAAGTCAATAATACGAAGAACAAGAGCACCCCCAAAAATGCCAGTTTCGATCTGAATTTACAAAGGAATTGCCCAGGTTTGGCTGAACAGAGGAAAACTGAGAGAGAAGGAGGTAACCGCCATTGTCAGCTAATGTTCAGTTGAGTTCACCACAAGAATAAGTCTCACATTTAAATCATTTGTTATGTATATCCAAAGGAGCGGTCTTTGCATTTTAAATGAGTGAGTGAGCAAGCAGCCTTTTCTTCTTATCATTATCATTATATTTATTTACAATTGTACCTGAGTCAGCCTCCACTTTACGTTGCTGCTCCAAAAAAGAATATCAGAAATAAAAATCCTAGCCTTCCTCAAGAAAATATCCTTGGACAATATTATTTATGGTTTACTTTACTTCGACTACTGCGTCATGTCTGCTAATGCAGTAGTGATGTACTTTAGTTGATGGTGGTGGTGGGAGTTCACTTTAACTTGAGTGCGCGCAACATTTTTTCTAGTTATGAATCTAATAAGGAGGAAATTTTTCTCTTTCTTATGAAGTGGTAAAAAATATGACGATGATTCAGGACGATAGTTTTTTTATGGTACAAAATCTTCTTTCGCTGCGCTGTTTCCTAACACTCCTCTTTACATTGTAACGCATTAAGTGGAATAGCTCAACTCGAAGTGTAAACTGTCTTGTCGAAAATTACGCATAAATAAGAGATGGACGAAGTAGCAATGAGGTTTTCAGGTAAAAATATGATAGCGCATTTTTCTGAACCTCAATTCCAACACATCCTAAATAAGCATTGTTGGAATGTTGCAGTCAAAAGGGCACTAATGTTAACTAGAATAGCATTCATGTAAATGATTAGACTTTTTATTTGGTGCTGGTGCTACTGTTACAAGGAATGGGGAGGAGGGTGGCTGAACAAAGTTAAAAGTGTTAAGAACAAAATGAATCGTTGTTCTTCATCATCACATTATCACCCATCATCTTCAGCCTTTCCTCTTATTATCACAAGTTTTTGGCTACTAACTTTTTAAATTATTTTACCTGCTGCAAACACGGACGAAATTTAGGACTCACTCTAACTTGGTACTTGGCATTCTTCTCTTCATTCCTTAGAAATGCAGTGATAGTCATACCTTGGTCATTTCGTTTGCAATCGTTACGTTATCGCAACCGTCGTAAATATGTGATGGTGGCGGTGATGAAGCAAACTGGCATGCTGAAGTATACAGAAGCTGTTTATTTATTCACTAGTTGGTACCTGCTCTACTGGCAGTGCAACATCGTTTCACTCATTATTATCGAAAATGGAGTGTGCATTCCTTGATGAAAATGATAATGATAAATAATAAGAGCGACTTTCCTCGAAAAACAAGCGAATCGAATGACAACATAAAAGAAAAGAGAACGTTTTTTTTCAGTTATGATGAGCTTTTCTCGTGTATGGAAGTGGGATGAGAATCCTTGTGCTTTTTATCCACAATCTTTTTTCTTCTTAAGGATCACCCGAATTAGAAATTTGGATGCAAAATTTATGTGCAAAGATCGAATGTGTTAGGTATTGAGTAGTAGACAGTGCCTCAGCTCGGCAATAAAACTGGTGTAGTGCCAAAGGAATGAAAGACATGTGTATCTTGTTAATAATGGAGCTATTATTTTGTTACTTTTATTATCTTATTTGCAGTGGATTTTGATGATTACCCTTATCTAAATATAGCCTCTGCACCTTGACTCTTGTCTTTTTTCGTCTGAACAAGTGCAAAACGCCTGCCGCGCCTGTCCGATTTGGCAAAACAAATGTGTGAAAATGGTCATTATTATTTATGGTGTTGAACAAAGTCAAAGCAATCTTGTACATACATATTGGTCATTATTATGATCTGAATAATAAAAAGTAGTGCATTTGTTTAGAGTTGACTAATATTAGTCTTAGTAATCATAGTGCGAGCAGTGCCGAGGTAGGTAGGAAAGTGCCCATTTCTTTCCACTCTTTGTTAACAGACAACAAAGCTCAATAATGCATCAATTTAATGATAGGCTTTCAGTTTTTCGTTTCTTCCTCTTGTTATCCTCTTCTGTCGAGTTAGAGACGTGCTCAGAACAACCGTCATCGCATCAACACCACACACACGATGCACCTATCTTTACCCAATGCCCCTATATTTTCCCTTTTTACCAACTTTTTATTGCCTTTCCGTAAAGTTTTATTAGATCAAGCACAAGACAAGATAACAATGCGGATAGGAGTAAGTCAGTAAAGTAGTGAATTTATGAACATCATCATCCCCACCTGCAAGACACATTGCCATCATCCAATCATATATCCGCTCATCATCACATTATCCGACGAGAACCGTCAACGGTACTTGTCTTATTAGTTAACTACGCTTTTAATAATTACATTACAAATGAGCTCATAATACCTCATAATCATACCTTTTTCATTTTTATCTCTCAGCTGAGAAAAGGTTTGGCTTAGATACATTTTATTATCGTAAAATATCTTTTTCAAGAAAAAAATTGCTACCTCAGTTGACTTTTACTTACATTTTTGATAAATGGGTGTATTTTTTTCAAATCGCTTCGGGGAAGGTAAACTATTGTACTTATTTATTGTTGGCTGGTAGACAGGTAGCAATAAAAACTTTAGTAAATATCTTCGTACGTAGAGTATCAAATATAATCAAAAGCTATTAGAAAGATATGTGACGCAATTTACAGTATTGTCGTATCAGCACGGGAAAATATCTACCGGGTGGAGGTGGACGCGACTGTTGATCAGACGGTGTATAGCATAAGGGAAACCAACTGAAACAATTGAGACGGGAAGAACAAACAATATGTAATAATAATATTGTAATGTGTGTATAAAATACACATTTAATAGCTTGTTTCTAGTCGAAAACTTTCGACTCCCGTGTCATGTGTAATTTATTATTACTCCTACACGTTCACATTGCCTTGTGCATCTTACATTTATTTTGGGAACCCACACACAACAAAGTGGAGAAAAAATGAGAGAAAAACAATGGCCTTTTTCTTATGTCCACCAGCAACGCCGCCACCACGCGTTCCCCATGGATGGCTTGTGAGTGGTTCCTAGCGATGCCAGCCAACCACTCCACACAAACGGTAATAATATCACCGGATGTTGCCCGTTTTCCACTAGAATTGCTCATGACGGGTCGTCGTGTGTACGTTGCGTGTGTATGTGCGAGCGACTGTGTGCATGTAACTATTACACGAGCAAAGGTTTACTTGCTGCTCATTCTACAGGGAAATATAAACTAATAATAATAAATAGTTCATTGCATTGCATTGCATTGTTGCCAGCTACACAATGTCAGTCAAGCAAAGTATAAAAGTTATGTTTTATACACTGCTTATTTTTAGAAGGAACGAAACTGAACATTGTCTTTTGACCTGGCTCGCCGTGGGTTTTCTTTCCTTTCTTAATAGACATGGAAAATGCCTGACTCGTCTGCTCTCTTGAGACTGTATTTGCACAAGAGTCTATGTGTACTGCAGGGTTTGTCTTTCTGGAGATTTCTCAAGTTGTTTGACGTAAGCAAAAATTGCAATAATTCGGATATTTTGGTAAGCAATTTGAGCAGTGAACATTTACTAAATAGAAAGCCGCTCTAATTTATTTCTTACAACACAACATGTAAGAATTGTAAATTCTGAGAAAACATTTTCATGCTGTTTTATCCAAACCCAACATTACATCATAAAGTTTGTGCAAATAAAGGCGTCTTAAGTTGATACTATACAAATATAATATTACATGTAAAATAAGACGCCAGACGTCCTGACATGGTACATTAAAATTATTAGCAGCATATCATATCAAATAAATGTGATGTGTGTTTGAGCTAGAAGAAAGGAAAGTAAACAGGAGCAAGTACTTCACTGCTGTTTTAGTCTCTTCGTGTATCTTTTGAAATTCGACGGTATTTGCTTTCGAAATGTGATACATTGCATTGACGTGATCTGGTTGACTGGTTGTGGTTTACACTTTCTCTTGTTGATTTTTCATGCTTTTCATTTCGAAGCCTTTTGATGTAGAGAGCATGCAGAGACATGGGAAGGCGGAATTTTGTTTGCAGACGTTGATTTGAAACTTGTCCTAAAATTTTTGATATTTCTAAGCTGGGAGCAAACCTACACAAAAAAGAACAGAGAAAGACAGAAAGAGCTTTGGTTAAGCCGGGGAAATGCCAACGCAAAAGTTTATTGAGCTAACGAATCCGCTCGTTACCAGCGAAAATTCTTTCTCGGAGATCAATGAGTAAAAGGAAGACTCAAGTGCATTGCACAATTATAATACAATATTATCCGATTGTGTCCACTAATACTCATATAAATGATGGATGTGCAAGGTATGTAAAGCACGTCGGTATATTTCAGTCCATACTTTGCCTGCCATTATTCCTTTTTCATTATTCTGGGGTTTCTGGGTTCAACAAGGTTTTCATTTAACCAAAAACTAAGTAAATTATTCAGCAAAATATTTGCCAGACTTCTCTGGAGGCTGTTTGCATTGCGTGACATGACAGGCTTCTGGGGGCTTTCGTCTACTACTTCCTCTCTTCTCTTTCTCCTCTCCTGCTTGCCGCACCATTTTTAATGTTTCTGATCATGATACGACAGGACAGGATACATATATAGGGCAGAGATGAAGAATTAGAGTCCGTTCCGTCAGTACACAACGTTTTTTATTTGATAACGTTTGCGATGATCAAGCTTCTGTTGAAAACCAAACTTTTTCATCTAGAATGGAATATGAGTTATATAACCACCGTAAGAGCGAGCGTACCGCAAGCAAGCAACTCTAATGTTGTTGACGGTGATGTACTTTGTTTGTTGATGTTTATCTGGAAATCAAGATCACGGGTAAAGGCTCTTCTCTTAAGCTTCCTACTATCCATCGGTTTTTGTTAACTGTTTCAACTTTTCAAACGAAAAGGGGAAAGAGTAAGAAAATAAAAATACAATGTTACAAAATACATGTTTACCAGGAAAACCGTGCTAAATTCTCAGTTACGCAGATTTTGGTTCTCGTGTACAGCCACAACCAGGCACCAGCTAGCCAGCACACCAAATTGTAATGAATATGACAGAGATTTGTTACATAACACAAAAAGCTAAAAATAGCTCAGGTTCTTCTACCTTTGAATAATTAGTTTTTTTCGGCACTGAATGAAAAGCTGACAAACAAATGTTTTGAAAAAGCTACAAATTGCCAGAGGTCGGCAGGTGATTTACTTGTTGATGCGTAAAATACGATCCTTACCAGTTTACACTTTCGGCGTACGTATATAAACACTGGCCACTTTTGGTGCTAATTGATTTGTTAATAATTCGTGAGAGTTAATTAGATACTGTAAAAATTTAATTACCCTCTTTGTGTATCGACAAGAGTGAAAGAGAGGATGCACTGGCAGGTATTGTTTACGTCTTTTGTGACAACCCTCTCATTAAATGTTTACTTCACCACTTTCCTCATTCAACAGAACGGCGTCCCTTAAATAAGATATCGGAAAATAAAAGGGGGCGATGATGAGTGGACATTAATTAATAATGCGCAGTGAAGAGTCAAGTTCATAGTGAAAAAGAGTGAACTTGTTAACATGAAATAATTACTGACTGAAAAAGAATACTTTTTTCACGAAGGAGTAGGGAGGAGTGCAGAAACACCAGAATACTGCACGAACGTGCAATTTCTTCATTAAAACAAAACCTATTCATGGGAAAATTGGTAAACTGCTCGCAGTTAAAATGCGCATGGGTAATTCTGGCTTCGGGCTTCAGCATTGCATTTCTAACTTAATTGTAATTCTTGTTGTATTTATTGAGTAGTAAACAATGCACAAAGAATCAGCTCGACGTTGTTTTTATTATTGAATGTGAACCAAAACTAAAATTGAACCCTCTAACCGGAGCATTGGCATGATAATTGTTTCGAATGTCGTGCCTGGAAGTTTCCTGGGTTGATTTGCGAGGGCACATTTAATAACAATGTAAATGCAACATACAAAGTGGATAATGTGCCCATTTAATGCTACCTTTTTTCCTCTTTGAAACAGTGGTAATAAATAGAGAATATGGGGATGCCAAACTATTATTATTCCATTTCCATAATGCCTCCACTCTTATATTTATACTCTCATGTCTTTGTTGCATTTATGCTCTTGTTTGTGGGCGAATGAAACGGTGTTAAGTAAAGGTTTGTTTTCCTGTAAAAATGTGAACGTTTAAATTAGTAGTCTGCCCGTGTGTGTGTGTTTGGAGGCTGGAACAAGGAACACGATAAGTAGACGTTGGTTCTTGAGAAAATTACACGTTTCCCCTTTAAATTATACAATAATCTTTTTGGACAAGCTCTTACTGACCAGAGAGGGACTGATAGCGCAGAGCGTAAGACCGCCACTACCTCATTTTCTAGAGCGTTTTTGAATCTTTCCTACGAGTAACCTCACCGCCAACAACTTGTAGCCAGGAGCAGTGAGGCACATCCACAAATTGATGATAGAGACGGAAATCACCACGAGAAGCTCGGGCGTCTTGTTAAAAATTATCGAGAGCAATGCTGTTAACTTTAACTCTGTAAAGAGTTGCGCGTTATTATTTACCTGTGCACTGTAACCACTGTTGTTTTCCCTTGCTCACGTCTACATAAATACAATGACCGCATTCCTTCATCCACCAATTAACAGCCATAAATACAGTAATTACTGCAATTAATACAATTTGCTTTTCTCGCTTTGCGAATGTGAAAAAAAGAGATTCCCGTCCTTTAACCCTTTTTCGCTCAGAAAAAGTGCAGAGTAAAATCAAGTATAAAAGTATCCATTACTTTTTCGCATTTTTTTTTGGTGCCAGAGGGGAAGGAGAAGCTCAACTCATCATCATGATCATCATCGACATTCTGATCGGGCATCATTTATTTTTCAATACAACATTATTAGCACACTTTGTCTTGTTTCCCAAGTCACACAACTTTGCAGCTACCATCATCATCATGATGATCGTCATTCAGCACACATGCAACATTCTTATGTCTGTTATTTTTCTCAGGTGTGTGTAGCGTAGTAAGCAAGGAGGACGACGGTTATTACTAATATTGTTGCTCTATTTTATGAGTAACCACTCACTTTTTCTTATTATTGACAGCTTTTCTTTATTCTCTTACTACTAGAGGAGGAAAACGGCGAAAAAAACATCTGTTAAGTGTTGGGAGCTCTATAACATTTTTCTTATGTTCCAGTTCAGTCTGGGAGAAAAGAGCAATTCTCAGGTAGAATGGATGTGTAACATGCAAGCTTGCGCTTAAGCAATAATAATAATAATGAGGATAATAATATGTATAATAATAATATTTTGTGTTGTTCTTGCTGTTTATGCTCTTGTTCTACACGTTGTTATCTGGTCATTATTCCATTTACTCTCCACTTACTCACTCTTGAGTAACGCAGAGCTCCCTGTTTCTCATCGTGATCGCCATTCAATGTCTTCTGCGAGATCGCCTCATTTTCTTACAAAGTTTGTTGCTGAAGAAAAAGTATTTTTTTCTGGATAGTTTGAATGGATACGGATGACTGGTTTTCAGTATAAAATCATATTAGTGGCGAAATGTGGTCACAGTGGAAATCTTGGGAAACTTAGAATTCCACAGAGGTGAGGAGGTGAGAAAAAAAGAGACCTTTGGCTCAACTTTGTTATCATTGTGCTTAAAGGCTAAAAAATGGAGAATTTGTCGCGGTCCCTCCGTGTGAGTCAAGAATGAGGGAGACTGTCTTATTTTTTTATTAATGCAATTCACTTGTAAGAAACTGAAAAGTTTCAACAGTCTCGCCACCTTCGCTTAATAAACGAGGGATTAGTCCAACTTGAAAAATTGGGTTGCACTTTGGGACTTCTTTCCTTTTTCTTGAGAACTTGTGACAAGAATATTAATAATATTAATAGCACCACATTGGACTTGGAGAGCAGGGCTGAGGAGAAAAAAGTAGAAGAAGAAGAAGCAGGCAAAGGCGCATTTTTAAACGGGCGGGCATATCTCTAGGTAATACGTAAAAGTCGAAGTCGACGAAGGAAACGAGAGGAAAGACAGGGAGACGGAGAACGCACGTCTCGTAAAGTCTCTTACTCCACGTTGAGAACATTGGCGTTTGGCTTCATCTTCTGACTCTGCTCCTGCTCCCATTTATATCGTTTTTTTCACTAGACAAAAACTTGAGTTGCGTTCTGTCGTCTCTTCATCATATCATCGTAATCACCATTACCATTCACTTGCTCCTTTTCGTGAGCTTTTTTTCTCGTCTGCTCCGCGTTCGAGAAAGCCCACTTCTCTCACAAGTGGGTATTTCAATAATCGCTCTTCTGATATGATGATGATACCCTTTGTGTTTATGCTGTGCTATTAAATGATTCACTAATTTGATGTGTTGCTGCTGCTGTTTTCTTACTGCCTCTCTAACTGGAGACCATAGCATAATAATCATAGCAGTCTGAAAGCAGAATGATAATATGCGAGAAGCGAACGAGAACGGAACTAGCTGGTTAAAATTGCTACCCACATTGCCAACGGCAACTTATGATATTTTACCTGTAGAAAAGTAGAGAATTCTACGTAACAAGGTCGATTAATGGTGCAGGCAATGATTGCTATGCTTTTTATTACTTAAGCGTTCAGACGTGAGTTTCATAAGTTTGAGAAGAATTAAAATGCAAAATGAGGTAAAGTGGCGATTTTGAGTTTAGCCATTTGATAAATTTATAGGGGCATTGTAGGGAATGTATTGCATTGCAATAAATTTCACCCATTCATGGATAATGAGTCAACTGGAAAGAGAAAAACAGAAAAATAAGATAAAGGTACCTGCTAGCTCTTCATGTTTCATGTCTAGGCTGGGGGTAACAAAGCACGGCTCAATCGCAACCTTTTCTTGTCTGAAAGAAGGGAAGTGTGGTCAGTGAGCTGACAGACAACAAGCTTGTTAAATATGCTTCAATAAGTCTTCAAAGTGATATGGGAAAAGACTTTTCATCGCTGTATTTCCCTATCACCATTCAATCAGGTAGAGTTTTGTAAATGATTTGTATAGTGTACAATATGGGTGCATAAAAACTCCAGTCGAAATTGGAAATGCATCATTAAAACAAATTCATGTTAATTTTGAGACTTCTATTACGCATCTAGGTTTTATAATTTTGTCTAATGTTATCAATGAGTTCAAGGAACTTTTTTGTCCAGCAGCAGACATCTTTAGTTGAAGATGTTTAGGTTGTTCTGTAATTTCCTGTCAACGGCACCAAAAACATCTCCAAAACGTTACCCATAATGATGTCGCGGCTAACGTAGTGATATCTAATTTCGAACATTACCAGTTTATACACTTCTATCTCCTAATGATTTTTTTCATTGTCTTTTGCATGAAATATAGCTTCAGTAACTTTCACAAAAATTAACAATTATATCTTAACAGCGGAATACTTCCGTTTCATAGTTTTTAAATTTAAATATCCATGCAAATAAATGAATAAGGCGTTCAAAACCGTCCTATTCACATTCAGAATCAAAATAGAAATCTGTCTGTGCTCGTCAAATCTAAAAATGGTCACGTCATCTCATGTCAAATCGGACATCATATTTTGTGTGATTGTGATGTACAAAACGTTACGCCAATTTGCATATCTCGAAACGTTTAAACCTACACAAATAATTTATAGAAATGACACTGATTTCCAACATTGGTTTGTATGAACAGATGCCAAGTACAAATTTATTGTGCTAACTCATTTAACCCCATACCATCAGAATAACCAGTCAAAGAAGAAAAAAGCAGTTTGGTCACTACTCAATCTGGTTGTTGTTATGATATACTACTGATAATGAGGATGACTCTTACTTCATCAGGCTCATCAGGTAACACAACCTTAAATAAATTACTATTACAAACTCGACTGGCAAAAATATGAATGAGTGGATGAATGAATGAATAAGTTGTCAACTTTACTTGTAAGTAAAGAGCGTACTAGAATCATTATCATCGCCATCATCATCGTAACCCTATCACCACCACATCATCTTTTTTAACCAGTCCAGTTAAATTGGAAGCAGTTAACAATCACGGCAATAATAATAGTAGCGAGGATACATGGCCATTTCGACTTCATTACTATAATTAAGCAGACAAAAGCCAAAGCCATTATATTAATAACATAAACATAACATTACAACTGATAAAAGTTGGAGAAATGAACATAATCTCATTTCAGTCTTATCTTTATTTGCAATCACCAAAGAAAGGGCGCTTAGTCCAATTATTTCGATCGTTCACAAGTCCTCTTCTTATGAATGAACGATAATTTGCAGTTTGCTTGCTCTTGCACACACGACACAGAAAAACTACCGTCCATATTATCAATGCTATTATCGGAGTACTTAAAGAGAGCGGAGATATTCGCGATATTTGCATGATCCACTTATGAAAATCGTATTTTTCATTTCTAACTAATTTCATTCATTTTAATTCGACAAGCGGCAAAGTGTAGCCAAAAATAAGAACTTAAAAAATTAAGAAGAACAAGCATGTTTCATCTGAAGTTGTCACTGATTGACAGAATTGGGCACAATTCGCACCCAAACATGCTTTTAGCTCAGTTATCCACACACTGTTAAATAGTTAAATGCAAATGAGGACAGAGTGCGAAGTGAGAACACCGAGTGCACACTTCAAACAGTCAATTGTCGAAAAGCGGTTGCAAAGGTGTCTTCTCTCACTTTCATTTGAAATCCATTGTGTGTTAATGAAAGGCGTGTGATAAAGCCCAACCTCATCGGAATTTTAGAGATGTTGATTCCGCATTCGCGTCATAACTCTGATAGTTTACTTGAGTGGTTCATCAGGGCCAGATGGGCTTCAGCACCTACTTACGATATGCACATTAAAATTATTCAAAGCAGAAATATTGATTCCGTCCGATTCAAACTGGGCAGCAGAACTGCGCAGACCGATTCTTTTTTATTCTGTCCGTCCAGTTTTCTTCATGTCTTCTGTTTATGCATATTATTCATTTTTGCATTATTTCACTCAACCGTCTGCTTGAGTGTTTTTCCACTCGTTTTTATGATCATCATTTCTTTATTATTTATACTAAATTTATATTTCAGACATTTAGCTCTCAAGTTAATACCAAAATAAAATACCTAGTGCCAGCTACTGTGCACTAACTTTCTTTTAATGTGCTGGCATTTCCTACATGCACACTAACAACAACAACTGACTGACTGACTGCCAAAACGACGACAAATAAACTTCATGAATTTCATGATTCATGGCAAAATATTTCATTGATGTATGCATTCTTTCTACTTCTGGTTCTTGAACGCCAACTTGCACCTTGTTGATGTTGGTGCCTGCTGTACCTCTTTACCTACGCCTTGCCAGCCCGAGTCGTGTTCTTGTTTTCAATGTAACAACATTAATATTGTCTGCGTTTTGGGCCTCTCTCTCAAGATAAGAGTCTTGTCGTCGTCGGTCCGCCCGACTAAACTTGCCACGACGACGTGAAGTAAAGGAACACACACTCACTTGAGCACAGAAGCATCTGCTCTCTCCTCCTTCGAATCACGAACGAATCACCAAGTAAAAAGTTTTTTATTTAAAAAAAATAATGTGCCTACTAAACATTCGTCATATATGTAGAAAATAAAAAATTACAATGTCTGTCTGCATTCTACGTAGGTATGTACTTTCTATTATTGAGACTGTGCTCATACTCGAAGAGATGTGACGTTGAAAATTTTAATAGCAATAATATTGACAACGTTACGGATTTCAGGACAGTTCGAGTATCGCAAAGAATGACAATGACAATTGTTATTATACTTGACGGAAGCAAGAAACCAACTTTTCCCTTTAGTATAGTTCAACAGTTTCAAACAAAAGTGTTCCGGGAGAGCACTTGAAACACGAAAATGAAGTCAGATTGCTACTTCAAGTCTGGTTGGTTTTAAACTACGATTGCATGGAAGGAAAAAGCTAAGCGCATTTCAAAGCCTTCTTTTTCCTTTACCTACTTTCACGGACACACAATCATGATGACATTTGAACGAAGACATGGGTACGTGGCTCCGATTTTATAAGGTTCCTACGTGGCTAGTGCAACGTAAAGACGAGATTTTCTTCCGCTCAAGAAAAAACCGAATCGAAAGCCACTAGAAAAGACAAGAAGGTTGGCCAGAATTATATAATATTGAACGTCATCACCAGATGCAGGCACACAAGGGAGAAATGGGAAAGCGGAAAGGAAAATAGAAAGAAGCTGACGCAGCAGTAGAAGAAGATACGACAGCAGCAACAGCAACAAGAAAAGCAAGAGCAGCAAACCAAATAATTTAATCGATAAAATAATAATAATAACACGAGGGAACATCTTCGTCGTCATCATCTCCACCACTACTGCCATGATCAAACTTTAAGATCTTCAAGAAGAAGAAAGGGGAGAAAAAGCAGTGGCACGGCATGCCACAAGCAAAACGCAACGATCTTCCATTATCGTCCTATTTTGATACATGTGCAAACGAAATAAGAGAGAAAAAGTCTCTCAAAAACTATATACTGGCATTGTTCTTCAGTGTATTATTCTGTATTGAACCTGTCACATAAACCAAAATTTTTAACTGCCTTATGCTATATATACTGCAAAAAAATTGCATACGACAAACAATACATTTCTGAAAAAAAATTAAATAAAAGAAAGAAGATACGATAAGGAATCATGACATGGCCAAAATTTTCTTTCAAGCAGCAAGTCATAAAGAATAAAATTCACAGTTGTATGCCTATGGTTAAATAGTTGATTTTGCTAGGATTGCTTTTTATTGTACGGCATGCCATTTTCGGAAAGCCATGCCTGCATCTTTTCCTATATTTTTTTCTCATGACGGATATAAAAACACTCTTGAGAAATAAATATTTCTTTTTAAATTTATGATTTGCAAATACATAAATTATAGATTGTTACAGGAAGACATAAACGAGTACACTTACCTTTTGCAACTCATCTTTTTGCTGTTTTCTTCTCATCCTCATCGAGTGTTCACCGTGTGATCGGAGAGGCCCTAATGAAAAAAGGAATTGATGTCGAAAAATGAGGTGTGTGTATAATATCTATAGGATACGTGCTTCTCCTCTCTCTAGTATTTCGTACGGAGTCTCCCGTTCTCAGAACGACTCACTGCTGCTCTTCTTTTACTCGAGCGAATAGTTAACAATGAGATGAGCCGATAAGACTTCAAAAGTGAGTGATGTATTATGAATGATGACGATTATGATGAACTACAATATAATGTATTGGATTTTTTGCAAACATCCTTTGGCCAATTTGTTCGATTATAAATTGCACTCTCTGATGCCTTCTGCTGACTACTGCTTCTTCTCCGCGCTACCGTATTTAATTTTATCCACCATACCTCTGTACCCCGTCGTCCCGAAGAGCACATAACTTCACATTTTCACTGCACCTGTTTCATTGGTCATGGATGACGATGAGATGAAAAATAATGAATCAGTCTAAAACTATATGCTATATGGTCATCCGCAATTAGGTAGTTGAGTTCTGATGAAAATTTTCACTCAGCGTCGCATTGAAGACAGAATGGAAAATATATTGCATTTTAAAAGGTCCGACTCGTCTAAACCGTGGGACGTTTTATCAAGGCACGGTTTGTGTCAATGTACAGAAAGGTGACAAATGGTTGCTAGCTACTGGTTACTGCTTCATAAGTTGTGTATTTTAGCAGTTCATCATCCTTGCCAGATAAACAATCGACAATCAGAATGGCACAATACGTCGCAAATTTTGAAAAAATATACTCTTCTCTGGTTTGTTTATCATTCTCATCATTTTCATTTAATTTTCATTCAATGCAAATTTTATCCTCAGTCAGAAAGACAGGACATTAAAAATAACTGCAACAGTAATAATGGCTCAAACATAATCATGACAGCCACTATGAAATAATAATATGCATATGTCTTAACTGAAAAAGCTGAAGCCTGTTAACACTATTGTTGTTAATACTTTAAGTTATCAGACTTGAATTATAAATATGTTTCTGCAACAAAATAATAGCGTGGTGTAATAAAGAAAAAAAATCATGAGGCATTTACAGTAACAAATTAAGACTTCCACCTATTTATTTTGAGTATCATCAAAAGGTCGTACGCATCATAATCTGAAGATAAGTGTTATAATCTACTGCTTTGTAAATGTAGAATGTCAGATAGACGACGAATAAAACTGAGGGAAATTTTTTAATAAAAGTTAACAACATTTTTAAAACAAATTGCCACGTCAAAGCAATCTCTCTTCTTTTCTCGTAACTTTTCTGTTTATTTTTGCTCTTCGAAGAAACAATTCTCCATTTTCTCGCTTTTCCTTTGTTTAATAAAGATGCTGTACATTGTGACTTAGTGCTGAAAATGATTTGCGCAGTGAGCGTGTTTTTTACTTTTGAGCGTATATTTTGTGAACTCGGGTTGAGTGAAGGCATCCAATAAAAATTAAAGGAAAACAAAAAGCTCCTTCCATTAAAACAATTCAAGTGGAGTGGAGTGCGGAGAGTAAGAGAGGATGTTAATGTTTGATGTAGAATGTGAAAGATGGATGGGAATCAACTGAATGTATTATTATTGTTATTATTATTTATTTACGAAATCCGGTTGAGATAAGTGAGTGCAGAAACTGGCTCTTCTCTCGCCTCAACTGGGATTTTCTTCTTTGTACTCAACTAACTTTGGTAACTGCACAAACCCAAGTGTAAATGAGTCTCAACGAAACTAACTTCACTGACCAACCAAGTCGGTAGTGGACATACGGATGGATGAATAATAATAATAATGTAATAATTTGTATGCATATTTATACCGATACGTCAATGTACATTATTTTTTTAGAAGTAGCTGGTTTATTTTTCCTATCTCGGCTACCGCTTCTACGTCTTTGCTACCGCTCATTGCTACCACGTCGCTGTATTTTCCGTTTTTAGTTGATATTTGCGTTTCTCTTCTCAACCTTATTTTCCTCTTAAAAAAACATTGAAAAAAATGTCGATTTCGTACGATACGAACCAAGTTAACTGCTCAAATAAATTCCTCTTGCATTCATTACGGTCATTTCTAACAACAACAAAATCTTGAAAAATTCTTTTGTGGTCAGTATGCATTTAATAGGGAGATTATTACCACTGTAGAATAAGTACTCATGCTGGCATCAACGTCATGATTTTGATATTATTTTTATTTGAGAGAAAATCGGTAAGCCCAAAGAGAGTCAGAAAAAGGAGTGATCAAGACCATCCTCATATCATAATAATTATCATCCTTCATACCCCTGTTCCTTCCTACCAAAAGATAAGCAGAGAAAATGCTACCATAACTATCAACAAAATACCTGAGCAGTCTGAATCGAAAATATAAATGCCATGAGGCTACTACCACTCACTACTGTTCAGTTAGTCAATCTCCTCTCTAACTTAAATATAACCTGGTGAAATACGGCAGGTTTTACTATATTTTTTTGTATCGGCCCTTCATATTTCGAAAGAGCAACCCTTCCTCTCAAGGCCTGCTTTTAATGCTTATTATATGAACACTTTGAAACTATGTATGCAGTTTGTGTGTTACAGGCCTATAATTTGACTTCTCGCCTGATTCTTTATTCTTCCTTTTCTTTTCCCAAAACGTCTTTCATTATTGTTTTCTGTGTGTGTGGAGTGGAGAAAACGTGACTTTATACATATTCGCCTTACTCCGCGTTGCACATTATTGCACTGACAAATTACCCATACATTTTTATACTTACTCTTGTTGTTGTTATTATTATTATTTATCTCAATCAGACATCCTTCTTTCGATGATGATGCTCATGGTTTCTCTGGCTCTTTTCTCGCTCTCTATTATTCTGAAATAATAGCAGTAATAATAATAATAATAATAGGAATAATGGGAGTGCAGGTTTGCTCTCCGTTTATCTTCATTATGATCATCCTCATCATCGTTGTCGTCATCCTCAAGAAAGACGAACAAGTATAATGTAATAATCATCACAACTTTGAGTTTGGTATGCATTCTCTCTCTCTCTCTTTTAAGATGTTGCCCATCATGGCTGCGATGGGGATGGTGGTCGGTGGTGCTCATGCTTGGAATTGTTTTTCACACTGCATTAAACAAAACAAGGAAGTTGGAGAGAAAGAGAGGAGGATAAAGATGGGCGAAGTTAGACTTGTAAATATGAGACTGTTTCTGGCTACCTTCTCCTTAACCTTTGCAATATGCAGATTTTGTATTTTTAATAACGTCGCATGATACACAGAATTCATCAGGATCAGTATTGAAGCACAAGCAGACATCTTATCTTGTCGTGGAGTTTACACTGCCACTTGAAAAACACTGGTTCGAATATAGTGGCTTCGGGAGAGTTTTATCTCATAAAATGATGTTTAGACATAATTGCTTTTATATATTAATGAGGATTTGAGGATTATATACTTACAGTTACCCGATGTGCTGAATTATTGCTACTTGCACTTGCAAGTCTTCCCTCTTGTTTACTCGTTACATAATACAAATGTCAAAGTTCGTCACGTCGCAACAACAAGTTATCCAGCCTTGAATGGAAGAAAAAGGTTTGAGTAACCCTTGCCGAGCGGAGCAATACAAGGAGAATAATTATAGATGCTCTACAATATTTATATTTTCCGGTGCTGCAATAATATTTAATAGTAACGGTGAGGTAAATGTACCGTGTGGTAGTTTAGTAGTGAAGTGGACGGAACAACTCTGATTGCATAATGATATGATGTAAGCTCATGATTACATGGTTCAATAGCGGAGGTGGTACTTGAAACAGCAAAGGAAAGGAAGCACTTGTAATAACAGTATTGGATCAAATGGTCATCATCATCTCGTCGTTTTTCTCTCATTTTTAGTTTACAAATTGCTCATGGGTTTTTAATAGATAGGTTGGACATTAACATTATTGTACGATTCCACTACAATTCCTTTCTACAGAGTGGCCACAAAGCAAATATGCCAAAGCTTATTTGTGTAACGTGTGTGGCGTTTGGAGCAAAAACTGGCAATAATCATGCGCTCTTAGCTTCCTCAACCTGAACAGTGATACTAAGTACGTTTGTGAATTTACTGCTCAGCTACCACTGCTGGAAAAGTGGAAGATCAGAGTTATTTCGTGTTTGTACTAACTCATGCACGCATAAAATAATTTGTATGTCGAGAGATGATTAATACTTGGGCTTACGTATCTATGTGTTGCTTTTATGGAGCATAGTTATTACAGTTGGTGGTGGTGATGATTATTATATAATGATGACGGTGCTGGCTGAATTGAAAAGGAAAGGAGTTTTACCTGCTACTTTAGTAAATTGTCAGGTGTGTCTCTTGGAACTGGTCGGTAGGAAAGGATGGAAACATGGAATGGGTTTTCCTTAACGGAAAGGTCTTCATCATTACAAAATTATTGTTATTATGGAGAAAAAGGTAACCCCTTCTTTTCAACACTCACGAGATGAAATAAAAAAGGCTCTAGTAAGAAGTTAAAGGCAAAGTGAAAGAAGGGAATTATATATATTCGTGACACAGGACTAATTGTAATTACGTAATTAAATTTGTCTTGGAAAGAAATTATAAATAAACATGACAAATTCAGTCAGTCAATAACTACTGTTTACACTGTGGAAGGCTCAATATGCTCTAATGATTAATTTACTCGCTTTTACTCTAATTAACCTATCTCTTGACATTAAACGGTATAAATTGTATTTACTTTATAAGTACAACTCAGCAGTTGCTCATCGGTAGTTTACTCCTCCCCTGTTCCATTTAATTTGATTAACTTATTAATTTAAAATATAAGCTGAGCAACCAAAAAATCATGGATGACTGCTGCTGCTTCGCTTCTTTCTCTGTGATTCAACACTTCCTCAGACGGCGGTACAGTGTGGTGTGATGAGAAGGCACAGTAGTGGTTTTTTCGGTATTAAAGTAAAGAGGCATTTCATTTAAAAGTGAAACGTGCAAAGAATGCACTCGGCTGCCACTGCAAAAGGCACCAGGCGCACGTTCTCGTTTTGAATGTTTCCCTTGTGAATTCATTTGACTAGATTCGGTTCACCACACAGTCACACCGAGGAAAAAAGTTTACTTTTACTTCCCAGCTATCTAATGCGGACGAAACTCGTGTTTGTTGTTGGATCTCGGTGTAAAAATTTGGTAACTGGGATCAAGTATCAGGTTACTTCTCTTCTCTTTTCAGCTACTTTTTCTCATATAAAAATACTCCATTTAACTACTACAATCATCATCATCATCAACCCTATCACTGTCCTGGGGATTTAAGTGTCGAGTCGACCTTTCCTCTTTCAGAATATACAATGAAGTGCCTGACAGTGTGCATGCACATTGATGCTGCTCTGCACAAAATACTTTTTAATACTTAAACAATTCATTTTTATTTTGACACATGCAACTCTCCTGTTTACTGTTCACTCGCTCGCTCACTCACTCCCAATTCAAACTCCAAACATTTCTCACAGCTCTTTGCAATCTAAAAACTATTTAACTACTGATTTTTATTTTGCGTTGGCGGTCTCACTTTGCTTTTTATGTACTCACATCAAAACTGAAATGATACTAAAAGAGCCCTTCTAAACAAACAAAAATGAAATGAAGTCCATTTCATCTCGAAATTGTTGCTAACCTCCACCTCCCAGTGCCCAGTGTACCCATTAAATTGCTTAACCCTTCATCAGTGCTCACTCAGTCAATGAAATACTTTGCTTAAACTTACCGTAGTATAATAATATTAATATTACATTATCGGCCGGCCCACCAGCCCAAAGGTGAATTGTATTTTCCAAGCAAATTACCAATTGATTTATTTCCCCATAAATACTCAATTATATTGTTTTCAATTTACTAGCACTCATATCATTTGCGATGAGTACGGCTATCTGGTTTGAAAGGGAGGAATGATCAAACGAAGCGAGAGAGGGAAAAGAGAAAAAATGAGATACATATTCCACTTGTTATTTTACTGCTAAGCCTTCTAAACAAAACTTTCATAAATTACTCCGTACGATTTTTATTGCTATGCATATTACAAGACTATGATATTATCATTATGACTTTTACATGTGTGTGTAAGCAAATAGGAATCTAATGAGTCTACTTACCACATTTCGCTTAACTTAAAGCTTTTTTACCTGTCTCACTTTATCTTCTCCTCCCTCCTCCTTCGCCTATCAAATTCCGCCTTTGCCTGGAGCATTACGCAAAGAATCAGGCTGTAAAGGATACACCGTGGTATAGCATCAAAGATAAAACAATGTTGTTAAATAGACACGGAATGCATACAGTTAAACAGAGTACACAGGTATAAGTTCATGGTGGAGCAGGTAATAAAGATAGATCATCATGGCGATTGGACGGTATCTTTCATTTTCAAATTACTTTTATAAATTTATATGGAACGAGATGCGATAGATGCGTCTCACTACCTGCAATTACAATTAACTCAATTTAAACTCGTTCCGATCCTCTCTTCCAGTTTGAAATCACATCGTTGGATGTCAGATTAGCAAAAACAATAAAAAAGGCAGAGAATTGACTTTGTTAGCTGACGATTGAACGAATAATCAACATAAAGCATAAACTCTTTGTATTTATTTATTTATTTATTATAGCGCTGCTGTACTTTAGATATGATTAGTCGATTGAGTTATGTGTAACTAGTTGAGTGGTTAATCTACATTAAGATTTGTTTTCAACCTGTGGAGATGTCAAGTTAGTTTGCTAATCAAACTGAAATAAAATAAATATTGCTAACTGTAGCGGATGCAATGAAGCAGATGAGATTTATTTTATTTTCTCATTAGAAACAAACGTAGTTTTTATTGATGCTTGAGAACAGCATTTAAAAGTTTACGACTTTTTTTTCATGCATATCTTATGAGATACAATTTGCTAAAAAGTTGTTGTTGAAGGGGAAGCAGTTGAATACTTTTGTTTCTGCATTTCTAAGTTGTCCACCAACTACTCCATATTTTTTGTTCTAATTGTTACGACGACGAAAGTGGAAGAAAGAGGCGTGATTTCCATTACAGCCAAACTACAACATTTGTTCGCTAACAAAAACACCTTGAGATTGATTACCTTCAATTTTAGCTAGCCATTCAAATTCAAATGAGCTGCTACTGTTTTTTGTCGAAGAATGAAACCTTAGAGAAATTGTTTCTGCCAACATAAATAAACTGTACTTTTTAGGGATGCTTTTGTGGCAGTCTGACACAAAATTTTGATTGCAATCAGACTGTTTTGCCAAACCATAAAGCTTTGGTTGACAACAAAAGTATTTATGACTCTGCGTACACGGTAATAATAATTTTTTAAACATGCTTAATGAAGTAATTTGGAGTTAAAGACTTAAACGAGGTTAACAAAAAACAGTCTGGCTTGATTTGCAAGTACTCACAAATGCATAGATTTTGGAGCAGAGAAAATATTTACGCTTAAGTCAATAATAACTAGAGTGGCATAAATGAGAAGGAGGTTACTCGGTGGTATTGATTTGCATCAAGGATACTAAAAACCAATACACGAAGAAGAAGGTTGAATAAATTTAGTAAACGTTAAGTCACTAAACGTCCTTTTAGTTTACAAAATGATTGACTTTTGCTTCTTAAAATCTATTAATGCGCATGATTATGAATTTTATGATCTAATTTATGGGGAAAATTATTGGCTAATGGAAGCATAGGCTAATAATCTTTCTATCTCTTTGCAACTGTCGGACTTTCCCACATGTTGTTGAGGATCCGAGACGCCAGCACTAAACAAATGCAATGTGCTTATCTCTGTGTTGGATGTCTCATTTTTGGCGGAGATGGTGGTCTGAGATGGAACTCATTATTCGCGAGATGGAAATCGAAAATTAAAATTGTTTTATTACAGCAGCCAAGCAGACACTTGGAGTAACTGTTTCTGTAATCAGACGAACACTGGCAAGGGATTTAGTAATATCCAAGGTCACGAACCACCCAACGCCTTAGTTTGTTCAGGAGTGCAAGAGAAGGTTGGGAAATCATTGAATAAAACATTTTCTGGCTCTAGAGTACACTGGTTACAAATATATAACCCCTGTAATATTACAAGGTTTGTTGATGGGCACATTTGAGTGTCAAGTTTTACAAGGGGGACGATCCAGTGGTTATTTATGCTGGTTATTACTATGGCAAGATAATTAACGGAGAGAGATGGCTCAACTCTGATGTTTATTAGAATCAGGAAGATATTTTGCTACATGCAACTGCCAGAGACAAGAGTGTGCAAACTGTCGTAAATTTCTGACTTATTAGTATTTAAATCCAAGCCCAACAGACATAAATTATGTTAGAAGGATAGGTTGGAGCGTCAGAATGAAACATTTAAGTTTTTACTATACCTTCGAAAAAGTATAGTGATGACGTTTACGTTATGGATCTGAAAAAAGATTATTAAGACAGACGTGGTGTGGCATTCCCATAAAGTCGCAAGACACACTTCTAGGATTCAACTTTTCATCTCTATTCCATTAAAGGTCCTGCTAGCAAGTGATTAAAATATGAGCCTTCAAAGGCCAGTTCAATTGAAATGTTATTCGCGATAGTTTATAATAACACCCAACAAAAACGAGCTTCACGTGCTAATGTCGCGTCCTTGGAATTTTTAGTTCCAAAGTTCCATTTTCCCCTGCGCAAAACAACATAAAGAATGTTCTTCCGGGTTACTCCGGAAAGTGTGCAACAGCACAACAAACCCTGGTCGGAGCCATTAAAGTGAACAAGAGTTTTTATCTTGCTGCGCTAACTATAAAAGCATTGCATCTGCTAAATATTGATCTACGAGAAAGTGACATTTTAGACGGAATGAATGAATGAATGAAGTCGACAATCGAATGTGCTTTGCTATGGAACACTTTTGTGTATTTACAGCAAGTCAAATAAAAATACTCATTTTAATTCTATTTTTGATTGCAGACGTTACGGCACAAAATGTTCAGGATGTGCTCAAGGGATTTCACCACAGGACATGGTCCGCAAAGCCCGTGATAAAGTATTTCATCTCTCGTGTTTCACGTGCACAATGTGCAGAAGACAGTTATCAACAGGAGAGGAGCTCTATGTGCTTGACGACAGCAAATTTATCTGTAAAGATGACTACATTCAAGCTAAACAAGGTAATGAAGGTACTCCATCTTTCATTATCTTTCCTCCTACTATTAACGATTTTATTCTATAAATATAAACGATATTATGAAACAGCATGAACAAACTGTTTTCCTTACACAAAACCCTTCATTCTTATTCATAAATCTTTAGAATTTAACAATAACAACGTACTAGACAAAGTTTCATAATGTAAACAAGATAAATCGTGCCTTTCTGCAGAGAAGAAGACGTCACCCACTCGCTTTTTTTTCTTGGCAAATTTTCCACAAAAGTGTTTCATAGAAATTATAATGCTCAACTCTTTCCATTTCATGGTCCATCATTCTGCGGGCTGCGTACGTTGATAAAGAAATATTAGAAAAGTAGTGTTTCTGTCGCTCTGTCTGTTCCTCCACATTCTCCAGTATCTGGTTTTAAGCCGGCAGGATTATCCAGTCAGTGACACTTGGCTCGCCTGTGTGGTTCTTGCCATTGAAGTTTGACTTGAATGACGTGGGATAAACCTGTACATAAAATAACAGAAGGCATTACAAAGATATTATTATTATGGTACACTTGAGCATGCATGCATCCGTACATCTTTGTCTCTTGTGTGTGTCAATGGTCACCAGTTGTTTGATCTTGTACTAAAACCTTGAAAATCTTTCGTTTTCTACTTATTGATTTTTTGTTAGCGGCTTAAGTGGTTCCAGCACCAACCAGAAAAATCATACTTGCTTTTTGTTATCCCATTTTTTGCTCCGTGATAATCTCGTCATGCATTTGTGTATTTTTGTGTGACAAGGGTTGATATTCTCTTTCAACTGCCATTTCGATTTAACACAAGAGTTTCGAAAGAATAACAATTTTTCCTCCCACAGACATTCTTCTGATTGCTATGCTCTTTGTGTATACAAACACATATTTAATGTGTGTTAGGGATGAATTACAGATCCGATAATATGAACATAATTGTGAAAAGGAAAAATGCGGAATCCGTTTTTGATCCCACTACGTTTTAACAGATTCAATTCTACTTTTTAAAATGGCATGAATGAATCAATTGAGGCTTGTCATTTTTACATTCTACTTCATCCCCATGTACAGAGAATAGCCCACAACGTAGAATATCGAGTTACCCTTTCACACTATTATTTCCATTTTGTTTTCATTTCCGTTTTTACAACTTGTACCACACTCCCAGGAACACTTTTGGCTTCCTCCAAAAAATCATAAATAAAAAAATGAGACCATGTTTGCGTTTGCCCTGTGTTAATGTTCATACTTGGAGGTTGCACCACCCAAATTTTAAGTCAGTCATATTCACACAATCGTGTGCATGACTTCTTTGTATTCAGTTCACACACTCACACATGCGACATGCGTCTTTTTATTTTTGTATTATGCACTTTGAATGAAATATGTAATGGGATGCCAATGATTCAAGTCAGGGCAGAGCAACCGCTCCGAGATCAACTTGATTTTTTTGTTGGATTGAATATGAATAGACCTGAAGATCTTTTTTTCTCATATGCGGGGCTTCCAAAGCTCAATTTTACAATTCATATTTTGTATTCAAGCAGCAACATTAGAAATATAAAAACGCATCCAAAGATTTACACTTTTTGGTGTAATAAGCTCCTTGCTGGTAAAAATAAAAATTGAAAAGATATGCGACCTGCCTTCCTCAGAAATATTGCCAATGGGAACCAACGGCGTTGGATAATAAAAAACGAATATGCACATTTTTAGTGTAACTTTGAAATAGTGTTGTTTAAAACAAGGCAAAAATAATTCTAATATCGACAAACACACAAACGTCTGCATGGGTCGTGTGGTCGTGTTTAGTCGTGAGCCGATGTTCATATTTTTTCTTTCTCTTATTCACATTTTCCCTGTTCTCCACCAAGATTTCATTTTATTCCAATACCCACATTTAGAATGTAAAATTGAAGAAGATCGTGAAATAGAAAAGGAAACATTTTGAATTGAAACGTGTTGTGGAGACATGAAACTGGTGCTGATAAAACAGCGAGATGCATAAAGTTCTCCATGAATTTCATTCTAGAAGCATAAAAGAAAAAAGCCAGCATCGAGCTTCACTGCGCACACTTCTGTCTTCCTCCTTCCTTTTTTCCCTCCCTTGCATTGCACAAAACCCGTTGCCGGCATTTTATTATTATGATTATGACTCTTCTCTTGCATATCTATCTAACAAATTTTTAAGCCTGCCTCCCGGTTTTTGCAGAGAAACTCAGTTCAGTTAATGCACATTTTCATACAGGGTACAAAGACAGAGTCAAGGGAAATATGATCTGATGTTTATTATTGGCTTAGTTTAGTTCTGCCTGCTTTCTTACACAACATAAGTACATACGTTCTGTTTCCACAGTTTTTCCTTCATCTGCTCATTTCACTACCCCTTTTGACATTAAAGTTATATGGATACCTTCCGTTCACGCAAGTTTGCATATGCAGGCAGGCATATCTCTCTGTTGTTGTGCTTTTTTGATCCCTTCAAATTTCAAACCATATCAATCTCATCAGATGGGAAAAAGATACCACAAAATCGGATTAAATGCAAACATAATACATACTGCAACAACATCAACCCAGAAGCTGTGTAATTTGAACTATGGAGTAGCAGATACTTTTCCCCTTTCCTTTCCTCCTCGTAAAAACTACACAGCTTTCCCTCTAGCTTTTTAAATCTCTTATCTCAATGACTGGTTTGCTTTTAAGCCCTGAAAAAACTTACTTGACTTATCTTTTTAAAAGTGTGCGTTGTTGTACGCCGCTGGGAACCTTGCAGCCGCAGATAGATATGACACAAACGGCACATGCTACGTAACCTTGACTATTAAGTATTTACGGCATGCACATTTTTAAAATAAAAAAGTTCGCTTTTTTACACTTCTCTCAGTTACACATTTATGCAAAATGGTCACGAGAAACAAATAGTTCAGTTTGAAATTTTATTTAATATTCCAAACGATTCCGACGACCTGCAAGTTGGTATAAAAATTGCCAAATGACATTTATTTATCGTTATGTAAGGGTGCTGGAGGCATACGTGGGCATGGTCATGCTAATACCAGAGTTGCAGTCTCACCCTCGCTTCACTCACACCAAGAAAGCTCGGCGCACGGTTTTATGCAACGTCGTCGGAGGAAATATCACTATAAAAAACTAAGTTGCACAAGCATTGAAAATGGTGGTGGAAGGAGGATACAATTTTTACACACGTACATTGGCAGTTTTTTATGGCATATTGCCACGCCACGAGCATGCCCCAAAAGTATCTTTTTCACTTTATTGTTACCGCGACTCCTCATGCCGTCTTATTTGTGTGCATTTTTTTTCTTTTTCTTTCCCTGACACTGGCTATGTATCACTGTTGGTCTTTTGATGTGCCCCTTTCATCTTTGCATATCTCGAGTATTTCTTTTTGATGTTATGAGTGCATATTTAAAAATTCGTTTTTCTTCTATACAATAATGAAAATTATGCACAAACATATTTAATAGATTAACGCTGACACAACAAACATTTGTCCGTTCTTTTCTGTTTACCAAAATAAATATGTAGACATATAATAGGAGTATCTATGAATCTGATGAGGGTTTATATTGTGACAATGTAATTTATTATAACAATGAATCTGTATTTTTATGGCCTATCCAGACTCACTATTTTCAAATGACGAGGAGGAAGACGACGAAGATCTGTTGGATGCCGGGCTAGGTCATCACCATCATCACCATCCCAGCTTGAGTCCAGGTAGTACGTCACTCCCTGGTATGGTGACACCAACGAAAGGACTCCCGCCAATCGGTGATACGGATGTGAGGACGCCCATCACATCATCTGGTGATAATAGCAATCCAGAGAAAGACAATGGAAATGAGTCTGAGGTAAATAAATTTACATGCACTCAACAGTAGGCCCCTGCATTCTTTAATACAGAGTTAGCTAAAGCACACATTTCTCTACTGTTATTATCCGCATAGACTGATTTCTGTACACCAACTAAACACAATGAATAGGGAGAGAGAAAAGGGTGTTCTGCCATTTTCTTCTGTCTGTTAACTCTCGCATCTCGCATACGCCGCTGCCTAAGTATTACGTACTCAGTCACTACTTCCAAAGAAATTCAATTTTATTGTGGCTTTAGCAATAGTCGACAGAGAAAGACAGAGGAGGGAGAGAATAGTTTTACAACTTGTATAGTTTAGGGAAAGCAAGCAGCCGAGGTTTGAGTTTAGGTTTTAGGTTTTAGTTTGAACTATTTTCTTTCTCCCGTTATTTTCACTAGTTCAAAGACAGCGAGTTTCCAAACACTTTTCCAGACAATGTAGAACAGACGAGTTTCGTAAAGCTCATTTAAAACAGTGGTGGTGGTGGCGGTGGTGCAGAAGCTGCCACTGCTTCTGAAGCGGTTAAGAAAAAGTTTCTGGCTACGAGTTGTTACCTTAATATGGATTCTTTGACCATGAATCCGTATTATTGCCCAGGATTGCATTCAATTTTTTTGTGTGTCTGCTTTTAAAAGTGGTGAAACCCTCTCGTGTGCTTGTGAAAAAAGGGAGAAAAATAGAAAGTTGTGGAATCTACAAGTTTTATATGTGTAGTTGATATTCGAGAAAATTGTTGGAATATGGAAGGAGAGAGACAAAGAGAAAAGATGTGGAGAGGGAAAGGAAGCGGAGAGAGTGAACAAGTTTTGAGGAATAATGGGAGCAGTTGTGTTTGTCGAGAGAGGTAATGTACTTGAGCTTGAATTAAGAGGCGCGTGTCTCTTTACAATAATACGCTTCAAGACACATGTTGAGACTTCTTTGGAGAGACAGGGTTTTCCCTTGTTCTTCCTCAGTATCTTTCGCTCACTCCGTCTCTTCTCTCTCTTCCTGAACTGACTACACACGAAGTATCCTTTCGAGTTTTCTTTTTATTGGAAACATAATAATAAAATACTCGTCATCACAATGCACAATGCACATTTATGTTTTAAGGGGCTTGGTATAGTCGCGAGCTCTGTTTCTTTATAAGACTGGATATCTGTGGATAGATTGTGTAGTTGTGGACTCTGGGTTATGTTTGGTCGCATGAAACACACTCAGAGGAGATGATAGAATGAGAGTTAAAAACAAGGTGTTTGTCTCTACGCAGGGTTCGATGGACGCAGATGGTGAATCTCGAGACCCTGGCGCTGGTAAGACTTCAATTTTTAGTTTTTCGCTTCTTTACTCCTTTCTCCTTCTCAGCTAACTGACTGCGTAACTCTGCATTTTCTGCATTTATTTTATCGACAGAAAATAAATCCCCGGAGGATTCGTCGGTGGGATCGAAAAGAAGAGGACCTCGTACCACCATCAAAGCCAAACAGCTGGAAATACTCAAAACGGCATTCTCACAAACCCCCAAGCCTACTAGACATATCCGAGAACAACTTGCCAAAGAGACCGGGCTCCCCATGAGGGTCATACAGGTATTGCTTCATTACCTTTTCATCTTTTCCCGTCTTCTTAACGTCGTCCTCTTCTCTCGCTACATGTCGTTTCTACACTACTTCAAAGAATACAGCCAGCGAGCAAGTGGTACAACTACCGCACCAGACGCTCTTTTACATTATGAATGTCTACATTCGGACATGCCAACTTCGAGAGATACTTTTTGTTTCGTGAGTCGGGCTTCCCTTGTCGCTTCTTCACATGTCATGAAACAACACAAGATTTGAGTAATATATTTTTCAGTGAACACTCAGGGAATAAAAAAACTTGATGATGTGAAGTTGAGAAACTTTACATGTGCTTGGGAATAACTTTTTTGCGGGAATGATGATGATCAGAAGTTGATTAAGAATTTTGTGAAGTCCCAAGTTCATGGTGATCATGAAGGAAGATGATAAATTTTTACACCTCTTTTTACACAAGCGTACACAAAAATGGGAAGCTCGCTTTTGCGGCGAGAAAGATAAAAGAGACCGTCTTTTGCATTCGAGTTGTCTACGCTTTGGCAAAACCAGAGTTTTCTCACGATGATTTTTCTTCTTGTCTAGGTGTGGTTTCAAAATAAGAGAAGTAAAGAGCGAAGACTCAAGCAACTGACTTCAATGGGTCGTGGTCCATTTTTTGGCTCATCCAGGAAAATGCGTGGTTTTCCAATGAACATCAGTTCTGGGATGGATGACGGACCCAACCCCACCTTCCCTTATTTCCCAGATGCTAAATTCTCAGATTTCCCGTACGGACCTGGTGGCGGACCTGGTCAAGGATTTCACGACTTTTTCCCTGGTCAGCAGCCACATTTCCCACCTGCAGCAGGTATGCAAGTTGCATACTTTAGCTCTATTTTTACTTTTTGTGCGAACAAATGAAACGCATATTATTAAACGTTTCTTGCAATGGCTCGCGGCAGGAGTTGCTAGTAAATAAATTTGGGAAAGTTTATTAATGTTTGCCATTGTAAATTTTCCTTTTGTGTAGTTCCTGGCCCAATGGACCAGCCTGGTGGTATGGGAGAATTTCCTGGCGGACCAGGTGGAATCCCTCCGAATGATGGACAAGGACCACCAAATCCTGGAGGACCTCCAGGTGGTTTCATGAGTCAAGGTGAAATGATGAACCAACCTAGATCGAGTCCAGACTATTTGCCACCTGGAAATAAGGTAAAAATGGGTGTTTGCCCTCCAGCCTGGCCTGAGTCATCTGATCTGTTCTAGTAGTGTCGATATAGCACAAAAGTGACGGTGTAAATCACGCACTTAAAATTTTCACCCTTTCTCAACTGAATTTAATGAACACTTATACACATAAATATTATATATTTAAATATAAACTAATCATCATCAACATCACCGCTATAATATATGTTTTACAAGGAATTTTAAAATCTCTCGAAAATCTGCAACTTGGTGACCATCTAATTTACCTTAACTAGTACATATTTAATACTACTACACATAAAGTACGCGTAAGGTTGTTGTATAATCAGTTAACCCTTAAGGCAAATAAGTATTGTAAATTATACTCGCGTAATGTTTAAATAGTTACGGCAAGAATACACAACAGAGCGTAACGAGTAATTAGTTATTCACATGATCATCAAAATAATAAGCTGAAACAAAGCGAACCGTCAACTTTTTCCATGCACGCCCAAAAAATCAATGCATGGTTTCAAATAGATAGGCGCAACGATAAAGAATTCAACACATTTATGCAATCGTTTAATAATTTAATACCACTTCGTGTACATTGTGTGTTTCTACCTACAGTTAATATGCGTATTACTATAATTAAGTACTAATTAAATTACTGTTACATAATGATATTTACACTTACGTTATTATTATTCTTATTGTCATTTATGATTGTTATTATGGCGTGGTGCATTTCAACAAAGTTGATTGAGTCCTCTTGAATAATACAACAAAATGATTATGTCAATATAATATTTAGGAATTTACACTCAAATTTACATAACCACTACATGCTACATACCTAACAGTATAATAGTGGACCCAGAGTTTCGTTCGTTGTGTGAGTGTGCGTGTGCTGTTTGATTGATTTTTTACGTAACCAAGAATCATCCTTAAAGATGCATGGCATGACGAAGAGACTTTTACAATGGTAATCAAATCAATTCGACAACTACAAAAAAGGATTCCCCATTGTATCGGCCGCATCGAATGCCTTTACAATATTTTCTGCATTGCGTTTTAAAACAACGTGAAACGTCGAAAATGAGGCGAGCTCGATATCATTCCGTATCTATTTATGGGCACTGACTGAATTTATTCCCTAATATCATTCATGTGCATGCTCTTGAATTTGGAATCGTCGTCGTCATTATCATCATTATCAAAAGACGAAACTGACAAGAAGAATAAAGAGAAAAGTATTCAGTAAATAGAAGCAACAGCATAACAGCAGCAGTCATTGCGTTGATAGGAGAGGGAGATGACAAGAACGTGGGAGCCCCTCCTCCTTGCGCTCTATCAAGCCATATATCTGTCTCAAGATTTTCAACTTCATCCTTACCATCATCGTCACTCCCGTTCAACACTGCACAAAGCACAAGCTTTAAGCTGCACTCACTCATATGAATACCTACGAGCAGAATTGTAAAAAGAGGAAAAAGTTGAAGTAAGGCCAAAGCCGAAGCGAGAGCAATGTGGAAAAGTGGGAATGTTTTTTGATAGGACAACAAAAGGCAAGAACACTACTAAAAGTAAACATCACAGAAAATGCTTGTCTCTGCATAATATCCAATCACACATCGTTCTTCGTTAAGGGCCACAAAAAAAACTCGAATGAGGCTTGTTCATCTTTTCTCAATGTGTGTGCGTCAAAAAGAGGAATCATTGACTGTCCTCATAATAAATAATGATGATGAGCCCTTAAGGTCTTCTAGTACACACAAAAGGATACGATGCGTCGGGGGTGTTCATTCTGTCATGTTATATTTATTTTATGAACAAATTTATTCTCAACTTCTCTGATTGGAATGAAAAGTGACAATGACAGTGCCATGTGGGGCAAAGACGTACGCGCTACATCCTTTATTCAGCTGCACAGTGTCACAGTTTTGTTACTGTCTTAACGAAACTTACGTTGGGGATATCACAATTCACCATAATTACATATGAATGAAGTTTTGCAAATTCTACAAAGTTCAAAACCATTATGATGACAATATAAATATACATATATTTGTCTCCATATACGTATGTGTCAAGTAAACTTCTCGACCACATCAGAAAAAAAATCCTTAAATTAAACATTCATAACTTATGATATGAACGATCAAAACCAGAAATGTGTAATGATTTAAATGAATCTTCTATAAATGACTTTGGCCATCTCGCATCATCTCACGTGCTATGCATCACCTTTCTCATATACTTAATTTCAATTGTAAAATTATGACTGAATGAAAATTTTGTCGCAGTTTTTTTTAAATCGATCTTTATATTTGCTATGTGTTCTGCCAGTAATCACAGTCGACTCGACAAGCCCGCTACTCCCCCTGTATCCTACAATGTATTTACAAGAAAAATGACAAATTTTTATTGTATAATACAGAACCGTTTGGCGAATTTTAGTGTTGTTTTATGTGTCGTGTGTGCAATGTTTAAATGGTTAGGGTAAATTGTAACTGAGGATAATTGATACTATGTAACGTTTAGTAAGATCGTCTGTAATTTACTAAACAAAGAATAAATTATATATCACCACGACATATGATTGATCCCCTCCATCATCGTCATTAATATGATTATAAATACACACAAGAGAGTATATTCGCGCGGTACATGCTTAACAGTGTTACTTTGAAACAGTAATGTATATTCATAACGTTAAATTGACTATTATCAACAGTACAGAATAAAATTAATTGTAATAATAAATAATGACTCACACTTTATACAAACTTATTAAAGAATGTAATACCTACGTATGGTAAGCAAGTTTCAGAATGGGTGTGAGTTAGCACTAGCAGCAATTATTATGACATGATATTGTAATAATAAACTTAATAACTATTGCTACATAAAATATTACTGTGTCCTATTTAAAATCGTACGTGTGTAATTTAAGGAACAAGAAGCTGAAAATACGAAAAAGAATATCGTAATTTTATTAAGAACAATGATAACTAAAATAAATGAAAATTGAACACACTGAACTTTTCTACAGAGCTTTTGCGCATTTTTTTTGAATGGTTCCATAACTTGCATATACAAGGAAACGTTTTATTGCATCCGAAAAAATGCATCGGTTCACCTGTTACTCAGTTCAAGGCAAAGATCCATCCATCCGCATCCGTCTGTTCATAATTGCATCACTTAAGTTGAGTAAGATGATTACTCATCAAACACTATCATGATCCTTCCATTTTTCTCGAGAAGTGCACCGGAGCTTTTGTACTGATTCAAGCATGAAGGTACTTCAAACACAAGAAACATTTTCCCCGTTGGTGGTTTTCAGGCATTACGAAGGTTTGTCTGCTGTATTATTTGGAAAAGCGACGTGTTCCGCTTCATTCGTCGTTGACACTTGAAAGAAGAAAAAGTTACGGGAATTGTGGGAGAAAAAAGTAGAATTGCTGGAATTTCGTCAAAAATAGGGATATCATATTCAAAGTATGACACTTGTCATGTAGGCCATAACTGACACAATGTGAAACAGTCGTCTCGTCCGTTCAGTCAGTCGTGGTAGTCAGTGAAGTCAGCGAGATTGATTGACATTTTGTTCCTTCCCTTTACATGTAAACCTGATGTTGGACGTGAATAGGAACATAGAGCTCTCTTCTACACAAGAATGGCATCACATCACCCAATAACAACAATAAAAGGAATATAATAAATAGCAATAAATATAGAAAATGAGCATTTTATCTGTCATTCATTTTTACGCTTTTATGACAATCACTACTTTTCAACGTTGTTCGTCCGTCCATCACACGTTTCAGACAGAGATACAGTAAAAAATATAAAAAACTGAGCGTTTCCACTTTTCACATTTCAAACTATCTATTGTTAGGTGAGTGGTAGAGACGGAGGGAAACTTGTGGCCACGTAATATGAAAAAATGTATGATGGGAATCATGCCGCATTCTCTGCGTCACTTGTTACTTGTTAGAGACTGCGTTTCTTTCTGTCCTTCAGTCTGATGACTGACTGATCTTCCTCTATTTTTTCTATTCTTTCTCCCACCATCGTCACGGCACATACATAGCCCTATCAAGTGGGACACTCGCACTCGAGGAAAAAAGGTGAGTTAAAAATGACACAAGAATGAAGTGGGACAGACGCCTCGGTATCTTGTCAACCCAGCCATGATATTTTACTTCCCGGTGGACCGCAAGGCAACAATTTTTTATCATTCAAACTAGAAAGAAGGAAATGTCAAATGGTCAAACCCTGTGCTCCTTTCTGATGACCACACAAAGTACACAAAGATGCCGTGTCACAGATGTCCAGAATTGTACATTTACAGATATCACTATCACCAAAAAAATTGAAGAAATGCCCAACTTGCCTGGCGCATCAGTCAACCAGGACAAGAAAAAACACGTTTTGTTGACCTAACCACAGTCGTAAAATTTATGTAGGAGAGAAGAAAAAAAGACGAGAGAGTAAAAATCATTGCAAAAATAATGTCTCCATAAATCATCTCTACAACGATATTACGGCATTTAAAAATTAGCAAAACTGTTATATATTTAATTACACCCTCGAATCAACAGTTCTTCGTCACACCATTCATCAAGGGGATACTTGAAGTGAGAAGCATAAACATTTTCTATCTTTAAAAAAGCATTTCCTTCGTAATACGACGATAATATTTTCTCCGTCAATTATTTATGCTTCTCTGGTGATGTTGATGACGATGATGACGAGTCATATCATGCCAGATTATCACAGCTGGAAATTGTTAATGTTCTGCAAAAAGCAGTTATTATGAGTACCTATCTCGTATTTTCTCTGCAAAAATTGTCTTGTTGCTGAACAAAAAATGGACGAGCATGAGCACACAGAAAACGAGCCCATTATCAGAATGAGCCAGGAAGCTTTCTAAATACTTTTATTACTTCAATATATATTTTTTCTTACAAAAATCGTAGATTTTTATCTTTTTGGGAACCTACCTACTCCCACTTTTTTCAGAAAAGTGGAAGTTTTTCAGATTTCATAAAAAAATGTTCACAGCTGGTTATAAGCTTGATTATTCAGAAAACCGCATGAGCAAAGTTAAAATTAAAAGTTGAGCTGAAAAGTTTTTGCAGTAGTGGAGGACAACATCTGCCTGAGTTGAGTAGCATCAAGCCCGTGTTGACAGATATCATATCACATTCACTCCGTCTAGCAAAAATATTAATAGATGCAGAAAAGAAACTGTTAAAAAATGTTATCTAATAGGTACATACATACATTAAAGATAACACGATCAACAAGAAAGCACGGCCATTTCCACGACAAAAAATCACTGGTTCTTGTGGAGTAGGTAAGTTGATGAAGAAGTTTTCGAGTTGTTCCCTAGCACTCTAGCTGTGCACCATCCCCGCCCAAACATGGTAGTAGGAAGTGAAGTTTTTCTTGATAAAAAGTAACACGAAGAATGGGAGAAAGAAACAGAATAAAATGCAGAGTATCTTGAAAACGCAAGTTTTCCCTTCTTCTACACCTTTTAATGCTCTTTCTTACATTAGTTGAAAATAATATAGAAGTGGTACGAGTTACCGTACAACTGACAACTAACTTTTTCCCAAAAAATGATTATGACTGTTTCCTTAATATAAAGAATAAATTTTTATTTAAGACACATTTATTTTAATGAAGGGAAACACGATATTCATCAAAAATATTTTTACAGCATAAAAAGTGGACAGTTTTATAGTTTTTGGTCTCTCTACAAGGAGCATAATTGCAGCTACAAATAAAACTAGAAACACTGCAAAATAAGCTTTATGATCAAACCAGCCATATTTTTAAACCACATTTTTATTTCTTCACAAAAATTTGCATGTGAGCAAGCTTGTCTATGTTCCGGCAGTGGTTTGCAAAAATCATGTATGCTATTTCTTTTCTCATCACTTCACTATCACTCTTGATGTGGTCCACACACGAAGATCTTACCATCAATATTTACCCATTTACAGACAAAAAGTTTTTTTGATATGATGATAGTAGAATCTAATTCGCTTTATAGCCGCAATATAATAATTTTTTAAAGCAACCTTTTCCAACCTGTCCCTAACTCAATTCCAATGCAGTGGTACATCTTTTCAAGAGAAATTGAGCACACAAATAGAAAAGACATAAAAGGGAAAAATTCTCACATTTCCCAGCATGAAAGTACATGCCTATTTATTATTACAACTTTTAAAAAAATATTCGCCTTGAAAAGCACCCCAGTCAGTCTAATAATGTCATGTCGATATTGCCAGTTTTTTTTTGCTACTGGTCGTCACTTTTCACAAGAGACATGCTTCTTTTCTCTCCGTCTTCTTCATCAAACCCAGTCACCCCTCTTTCCCTACGTATTTATGTCAGGCGAGTATTTGAAAAGGTAACTTGTCTCGCTTGACCGTTGGATTATTGAACAGTTGGTTGGCTCCTTCCACAAGCTTCATCTTACGGTACTGTTCTGTCCTGGCATTTTTATTACTCTTTTCCCTCTTTTTCTTGCCAAACTTTGTCAAGTTTATTTTGTGCCAGTGTTATATGAAGTTTCATGCACCACAACGTTGTGTCTGCCTTCAGTGGTTGCTGACCATCCATCCATCTGTCTGTTTTTTGACCAATACCAATTCATTCTCACCCACTCAACTCGGCACTCCACCACACACCACAGCAACATACGCCACATGAAGCCACCAGAAACATCAAGCCCTCTCCTGGTCTGTCTCATCTCCCATGATCTTTTCCTTAACTTGCGGATCAAGTGAAATTAATTTATGCCATTAAAGTTTGTCTCAATCGATAAGTATAATTTTCTACGAAATTTACGAATTTTTCCCTGCAAACTTTATGATTAGCTGAGAGGATATCAAAGCGTGATCTATTGGGTAGCCTGCGATTTATTGTTATGGAACAAAATGAAAAACCTGTCACCCATTATTCCCTCTCGTCTTTTTTGAACCTCGATGATTCCATCACTTCATCTACGCATACAATGTTTGAACGCTACAATAAGGTTCGTCAGCATGAAATAGTCACATGGAGTGGCTTTCATTGAAAATTCTTGGTGTTGGATACCACCTGCTGAAATGTAAGTAGCATGAGATTTTTTCTGATCTGATGGCCACTCAACTCACCAAACCACTACATGAGGCTTTTTTCTGCAAAGTCAAAAGGCAAATTCGTGAGGAATGCATTATGCTCTCATCAAATAAAATGGAGAGTTGAATGCGCATAGGAAGGACAACGAATTCGCAAACAAAAGCCCAGCCAGTGTTGTCCACCTTTTGAAAGCGCCTTTGCAGATGTCTGCTGCTACCCGGTCTTGCTACTACTGAAGGAATGAAGAGTTTCTATAAACCGATTTTTCCACGACGACAGCAGCAGAAAGAGTTGAGAGAAGAAATACAAATTAGTCGAGGACCATTGACCAGGGCAGTCAGTCGTCCAGCCATTGTCAAACGCTGTTAAGCCACCGAAACTTTTCTCTTCCGCAGTGTTTGCCAGACCCACGCGGAGAAAAATGTCTTGTCTGCTTTTCGCCAAAAGGAAACCCACTCTTCTAGTTCTGAAGTGAAACGTGTCTTACAGTTTATATAAATTAATTTGACATACAAGGTGGCTTCGAAGAATGAGCTTTTAACCTCTTCACACTTTTACTTATCTTGAGAATAAAGTAGGAGAGTTTTGGACAACTTCAAACTTCTATGCTGCACCAAAATATAGAAACTATTGATATCGACTTTTTTTTAACGAAACAAACTTTTTAAAGAAAACTGGTGCTATAGGGATAAGGCAAGAGCCAAAAATGGGAAAACAAGGTATTGTTGCATATTGCATGCATTTGTTTCAAAAAGGCAAAAACTGAATCTTTTTGTTTCCTTTCTGTTTTGACAAGGACTGGTGCTGAGGCTGCTGTTGTTCATATAAAATAGACTTTTGACTTCTCCCTGGCAGATAGATGCACTATCAATTTATTTTTTCAGGCGGACAGGAATTTTTTATAGGCTGTAGCTATTTCGTATTCTTTTTCTTCTTCTTACTTATCACAACGGAACGCATCCCTGTTTGAAGAGAACACAAGGCTGATAATGACGAAGATGTGGTTGATGATAAAGCTAAGCTGCAATGCTCGAAGCTAATAGTGAGTGAGTTGTGCTTTTGTTTTGTTTTGGGAAGAGCAAGAGGACAATGATGATGATAGTAATAATAATAATGTGGAGAGGATGACTATGAGTATTTTTGCTAGAGAATAAAAGAACTAAAAAGTCAGGATGGAGAGGGAGGCAGAGGAGATGATGATGTTGAAGAAGCAGGAGAAGAAAAACAAGAAAACAGGAGCGCCCAGCCCTTTTTCTATATACGGGCACGAGAGGCTTTTCAGAACGAGTTGGAAGGATGATGTGTGGTGGAGCAGACATAAAAATGCGGGTGGCATTTATAACGATGGAAGAATGGAAAAGAGAGAGAAATATAAAATAATGTTAAATAATATCGCTTCTAGCATCCATTCAGAGTGAGGGATGGCAAACGCAAAACATTGTTGCATTCAATACTATCAGAGCGTATTTAATGATCATGAAGAGAAACTGGGGAAGAGAAATAAACTTTGTAAAATTATTTTACTCTGGTATGATCCAAAGGAAAGTAGTTTCAGTTGTAGTCATCATAAAAGCAATAAAAACTTGTGTCTACTCCATTAAATCAGCACCAACGACACCGGTAGACAGAGGCCAGGCTGAAGAAAAAACTACTTAAGAGTTCTAAAACTATAATGGTCAAATTTGTTGGGATTGACTATTGATAAGGAAGGTGTATTATCAAACTCTACTCCAAAACAGGTGTACACAGAGTTACAAAATTTATATTTTATTATATGTATGCTCTGCAATCGCTCAGTATATGCGGTCCTTCAGTTAGGCCGCCCTCAATCAACTTTTCTCATAAACCAGTGTCAAATATGCTTAGGTAGATTAGTTCGAAGATGAGTTCAATCTGCCAGTGCTGCTTAAATTGAAAAAAAAACTTTATTTAAAGTATTTCAACATACTGATTGCAGAAACAATGACAGCAGAATTCAAAATTGGTACATAATTCTGCTGGTTGTCTACCTTTTACTTCCGGTCCCGCTTGTTTTTCATTTCTTAGTGACAGACCAAGGTGGCAACTGATTGAATGAGAATTAAATTGCAACTGTAAAAATGAGACAGAGGTCGCCCTGCATATGAAAGGTCTTGTATATTATTAGTCTAATGGAACTGGTTGGTAGGTATGAAATGAACGACAGAGTAGGATTTCTGGCTCCCACTTCCAGTTTTACCCGAATAGAGCTGAACAGTGTTTGGACTGAATACCCAATCCCGAATTAATTTTCTACCATGAAAAATGATCTAGGGGAACTTTAAGAACAGATAAAAAACGTGCCAGGTCGACATCACCAATACTGTCGCTACCATCACCATTTCTTCTGTGATTCCCATATGTCACAAGTCACATTATTTCCTTCCTGGTTGCATAAGTAACGAAACTCGGTAAAGGTATGCATGTAAGATTTTCTGTTAGAACTTGTTACAGATTTCGTCACAGTCATAGCCAGGGTTTGTAACTTGTGCTAGTGCGCCATAGTAATGAGAAAGACAAAAGGGAGTGGAGCAACGCCACCGATCGACTAACACGTTTCTCTCCTCAGTTTGATTAAACAATGTCTGAACTGAACATTGCAGCAACGATCCCATTTGCTCATGGCAACTTCATGTCTTCACTTGGTTGGTATCGGAAGGTGTCCTATAAAACGTATTGTCATGCATGATACCATTCTCGAGTCTCGAGAAATAAAGGCAGGAGCCCTACTTAGACAAGCTATTTTTTACAAGAATAATACCACACGGCTGTAAGTGAATGCCATTGAATGCAGAGTGAAAAAAGAGACGATGCTTTCGTTCTTTCCTTCCTCAAAATTATTCGCTGATGGTCTACCTCTACACAGAGGGAAACCATGCCATCTTTTACAGTGAATTTTTTCCCTTTCATCTTTCATTTTTTCTACCTTCTTGACAAGAAAGATGAGACGTGAAAGAGTGAGTGAGTGAATGAGGGTGATGTGACAAATTCTTTCTTTTATATTGCCCATGCACATCATGTCTGCTTGTGTGTGGCGTAAGCTTAGAAAAGATTAATTTCGTTCATTTTTTTCTCTCTTTCTCTGCTCTCTTTCGATCTCATCTTCTCTCAATTCTACACCGTAAACACATCTCACACAAAATTTTACATCGGGCACCATGCTCGGAGACAATAAGTACGAACCGGAGTGAATGGAATCTTTCTGGTAAAAAAATTTCCATTGCTTTTTCTCAAATAGTCATGATCATAGTCACATCACATCATAACCGCAACCAGCGGAGAAAACCGATTGAAATAGACAAGCGAACAGGTGAATTCGTCTGCGTTCCGACTCTTTCTTTCATAGTAACATCGGTTCTCACCGCAATGTTATTGCACTTGTGCATAAATTACGCATATTTTATATAGAGCTTTTTGTTTGAGAAAAAAAATACTTAAAACCAAGATGATTTTTTTTGTATTGAATATCCGAGAAAATATGAGGGAATGAATTCTTCGTTTCTTCTAGAATCTTTATTGACCTGTATTATTGGGTCTAACTTTTCAGCAACTGATTTCCCTTTGCCCTTCTTCGTTATAATGGAGATTATCTTTCAGAAAAATGTACCGACAGAAAGTCTACTCGAACCCGTCATCATCATTATCATGAAGAAAAGTAAAACTATCCATTGCAAAGAAAATATTGTTGAATGTCCTTAAGAACTAATACTATTTACTGGAGCTCCACGCCTCCTGCCTATACACTACTCTAAACATTACATGATTACATAACGAATTACTTACACCGATACGATTTCCATCTTTCCTTCTTCAGTTCAGCTTGGTCGTTTTTTTATTTTCAAGAAATATATTACCTCTTTTTTTGAGTTACAATGGAAAAAGGTGATTCGTGTGAATGAAACATTTATAAAAATGAAGAAGAAAAAGAAACTACTAAAGACAAGGCAGTGAAAAAGGAATTGGGAAGGGTACAACTCACACATGTGAAGAGAAAAAACAGGGCAGGCCAGCAGCAGTGAGTGAGACCGACCGGGAGCATCAAGTACCATAAATGAAATGAGTAAAGATGTATCTTACATTTCATGTCTTTTCGAGTCGGATCTATTCTTCTCTCCCACTTTTCTTCATCTTCGTTTTTTATACATTTTTTTATACTCTCTTCTGTCTCACTTGATGATGCTTAAATGGATATATATAAATAATAGGAGCGAGCGAGAGCGGAGCGGCGGAAAAGCAAGTGTGTGAGTTTGTCTGACTGAGTGAAGGTGAATGCGCGTTTCCCTACAAAATTCTACCTTTTTTCTTTCTCTTTTTTCTAGATCAGATGCATCGCCCAATATACATATTACATACATTGTAACATGCTTTAAATATAAGACGTCATCTATAACACGAAATGTTGCGTTTCATGCATTCGAGTCTTATGTCTAGTAGGAAACTTGTATTTTTTTCGCGTTTCATTTCGTCCTTCTCGGTTTTTCCTGGGTGCTACGCTTGTCGCTGCTTTTGCTTTTGTACCATTGCTCATTGCTCCTTTCTTTTCTACAACTACGAAATGAAAAGAAACGTCTCCGTAGCAATGTTATTCCCAGTATTTTTATATATGACGGTAAAAAGAAGCGACGATCACTATGATATTGATGATGATGATGATGAGCACATTTCAGAGTGAAGAGGCTCATATAAAATAAATACATGTGCTGCATGACACACACACACTCTCTTTCTCAATATTTTCGGTTTACTGCTTAAAGCTTTTCTTTTTCTTCTTTTTCTCCTTGTCGTGCATAAGGATGTGAATGTGTGTATATGTGTAAAAAAAGTGAGTAAAGTGACATGAGAATGTATTTATCTCGGCAGCGTATATCCATCGAGAACGTGTTTACCCTTATATGTATGTAAAAATGAATAATGTATAGAGAAATGTATATAGGAATGAATATTATGGTAAGCATGTGTGTCTGTGAATGTATGTAATGTGTGTGTGTGTAAATGCAAGTGTGCGATGGGCAAAGACGTTCCAGCTCAAAATCGGATTGGTCTCATCGATTTTCTCTTGGGGAGGAGGAGCCTCTTAACTAGATTTTCTTGGAACGGTCCTACAATTTCCAATTTCACCCAAGACCCTTTTTTATGTTTTCCCTTTTGCATCGAAAAAGGCGAAGAGAAACACACTGCCACTACTCCACGACTACTTACTTACTTACTACCAGACTCACTGTTCTTCTTTTCTACTAATATGATGATGTCTTTGTACACACACGGATACATTCACAAAATTCCTTATAAATCCGATATTTTTATATTATATTCATAATGGAGCAAAAGCTCTCTCTTTCTTCCTACTGGCATGCATTGCATGTTTATACAGAACGGAGTGGAGCAGCGGACAAAAAGGTACATACATAAAAAGTTGAACAACATGCGGCTCGGCTGCTGGTGATGTTGGTGGAGGTTTCGAGCTCAGCTCGTTCACGTTGCCTTCATCATTGTCGTGATCGTGAAAACGTTGCCATTCCGAGCTTTTTTGCTAGTTGTAATAGGCATGTAGTTGTGCAGTGTTGGTCTGACTGCGATCCTTGTCACTACTCCGCATCAGCTCAGCTCTCGCCTTTCCCTTCTTCTCCTACCCCCACAAAACATTTAACTAAAGCAAACTAACTACTTTGTTTCTCCCAACTTGTCCCTTCGTCGTCTCTTTTCACAAGTTTCTTTCTTTCCTTACTTCTGTCACAATGTATAAATTCGCTCTGACTTCTTTACTTCCCTGTGTGAATGTGAATTCACGGAGAGCCTGCATAAAACTCACGAAATTCATTTCTTTCCCCTTTAAATACCAGATTTGTGTCGAGTTGACCGCAATAAAACTCGCAGATTTATGTAATTAAGCATTTCTGCACATTTTCTTGCATGCACGAAAACGGAAGTAGATTTGTAAACACGGAAATGCAACTTTATTGTCTTGCATGTCTCATAAAATGTATCATATTTCGGGGGAAACTCGTTTCTCTCATAAATATATAATGTCTGCGCGTGTACACGAATAAAATATTGATACTAGAATCATTTGTCGAGTTGGCATGGAAAAGCACAATACCGCCGTAAATTTGTAACATTATTGTTGAGAGAGGAAAATATGATATTCCGAAAATAACCTGAAATCACCAACTGCGAAAAGAATTCCTTTTTTGTTCCGCAAGCCTTACAAAGAAATAGATTTTCAGTAGCCCCGGGTTTGTTGCATGATGTGGATGCATTCGTCTTATGTACATACATACAAGCAAATTTCTTCTCAGGTTGTCTCCAATCTGCAAAGGAGCATAAAAATCTTTTTACTGTGCATAATTCTGTAAGCAAACCACGAAGAAGGATATGAAGAATGTGAATGAAAATTAACTACCCCTGAGGAGGTTAGTGGAGATTCTGTCGTGCGAATACATTCCAATTATCTCCATCTAAACTATTCTTCACACTTGCGCAGGCATTCATTCCTCATGAAGAGAAATCCAAGATATTTGTAAGGGGGAGCAAAGCCACAGATCGAGACGACTCGTGTCAAAACCATCACCTAAACCATCAAATACGCTATTGTGGGGTATTGTGTGATTTAAAAAAAACTTGATTGTGTAATGGCAATAAACAAAAATGCGCTTTGAGTATGTGTAACGGTGCAATTATCAAAAAGTCATGACTGCAAGTTGATAAGATCTGACTATTAGGATTTATAGAAAATTAAGGTCTTGATATCACTTACATTAGAGTAAGCACTACGAATTAACCCAAAAAAGTCTTTGAACTCGAATTGCAGATCTGTTTAGACTGCGGACAAAACAGAAGTTTCTTCTCGAGATCAAAGAGCCAGATGAAAATGAGTTGATAAAAATAGTTGGAATAAAGCGAAAAGAAAGGCAAGTGATGCCTAAATAGGCGCACTTGCAATCAGTTGCACTACTTGCTTATTTACGACTAGAATAGCCTAGAATCCATTAAAATAGTATTACTCGAGCACTTACTAGCAGAAATTTTTTTTGAAGGGACTACCTGGGTTTGGTTCTATTGCGTCGGTTGTTATTACGTAGGTGAAGTCAAGGGAAAATGAAAGCGGAGAGTGGGAAGAATCGTAGGCATAATATTTATCAACCATTTCATTATGCATATCTCATGCAAGACTGGTAGAAAAAGGAACTTTTACCGCCTCCAGTGCTATAGCCTTTAGAGGTTTGGGAGGCAGACAACCGGAAAAGATGAGCTACTTCATTTTTCTCTCTCTTTTTCGTTTTACACAATTCCTGTTGTCTCTTACCAGGTACTTACGTTACTTTACGTTGCACTAAAAGAAGGATCTCATGACGGTGCAGGAAAACAGAGCGGAGAGGCTTTTTCGTTAAATTCTCACTTCTTCTTCAGCAGACAAAGTAAAAGGGATGGTATTGATAGTGAATACTTCTGGAGGTAGTGTGCACACACCCATCCATCCACACATGATTTCATAATATTATCCCGACGAGCATACCCATTTTCTGGTGTAGATTGTCGTGAAGCAATGATCATCTTATTTGAAGAAATTCTCGTATCCAAACCAAACAGTCTGCCGTAGTAATATTCTTTTCCTACCTGCCTTGCCACTTTCATCTTTTTATATTTTTCTCTCTTCTTTCTCCACATTATTTTTTCTCAGCAACAAACTGTTTTTTTTCCTTTAGGCATTTCTTTCTCTTTTCCACTCGTCTTATTTTTCCTTGTGATTCTCTTCTTTTTCCTCTTCAAGACTTCTTTCTATTTATACTCTCTTTCTTTTATCCCGTTTTAAAGCTCAGACAAGTTACGTGTAGTAGTCATAGCAGTATTTTTTCTTTTTTCTTCTCTTTCCCCTCTCTTCCAATTTCCTTCCTTCTGTTTCACCATCTCTAACAAGAAAATACGAGAAAGAGAGAAAGGAAAGAAAAAAATACTCCAAGGAAAAAGTACTTCTTGTGAGATACTAGGCTCTGATTTCACTTCGTTCTCAAGTGGGGTCTCAACATCCATAAGACAAAATTTACCAATCTTGTTTAGCCCTTCCTGCTTTCTTCTTTAAATTGAAGCTTCAAACTAAGTCCTCGTTACCACCACTGCCACCGCATCACCATTCTCCCCACCAATATTAGTAGCAGTGGAATACCACTATCACACGGATACATGCACTACATAGCTCTGCTATACCTTTTCCAAAGTCGTTAAGATTTTCTGTACACACTCCTCACAGACGCATTTACCATTTCCACATATGTCCAACCAATGCCACGGCGAATGTTACTTCTCTCTGTCTGGAACCTCCTAGATGCATTTCCATTTTCTCATCTGAGAAGAAAAAAATAGGAAAATTGAGACGAAAAAAAATCAAATACACTCGGGCATAAACAGAGACTCACACACGTTCAAACATAGAGATCTGTAATACAAACCCGGCTAGGTCATAGAGACTTTTATAAAAAAGCAAGTCATCTAGGGACAGTCCAATTTTCTCCCAGTCCTCTTTTTAAACGTATTTACTACTAAAGTCAGATTCAATGACAAAAATCTCCGAAGAGGAAAAGAAGAAGGAAAAGAAACGTGCTGCTGGAGAGACACAGAATACAAAACATACAATTTTATGCCCATGCCTGGAAGTATAAAAGTAAGATCCTCCAATTCCACTAGTTGGATGTTGTGGTAGTGTTTCGAAGCACGGATAAGAAATGGTAGTAGTAATCGTAACGGAACAGGGAGGAAAAAAGCTTTCTCGCTTTGCGGTAATGGGAGTATTTACCAGTGGGCTACACGTTTCCTTTTTCTCTCATCTAATTTTCTAAAATGAAGCGCACACACTCCAGGTCCAAATTCTTAAAAAATGGAACCGAGACTTTTTCCATTTTTCCTTCATCGTCCTTACGAATCCCTTGATTACTAAATGCTCGTAGCAGTGTTCAACAGTAAAGTAATACGAGAGAAAGAGGATCTTTACTTTGCTATTCATTTATATGATTCTTGCTTTACTGCACTATCCAATACTACGCCGACTTCTTCAAGGAAAGTACAAAAAAGAAAAAAAAAATGTGCAGAATAAAAAAAACTATCTTCAAAGTTAAATTTTGTTCCGGAGAAAAAGTAAATTGGTTAGGAATTTATACATAAACTCTGTGGGGTTGTGGTTGTGTAGTAGAGTCCTACAAGGCAAAACAGAATAATAAAAATTCCCAATTACATATTGTTGCACGGTATCTTTTGAAGATACTTACTTAATACGACAAGACATCTATTTAAATTTTCTCTCCAAAGAAACTAGGTACGTTGCACAGAGCATCTTCATTTCCTCTTGTTTACTTCGTCAGTCCGTAAATTCATTTGCGGAAACCTTGCTAGAAGCATATGTAAACAGAGCTCTGCGAAAAATGGAGAGAAATGGAGAAAATTGAAGTGGAAACTACTTTCGGTGAAACAAGGTAGCAGAGGTTATTTGTAGCTCTGAATGAATAGTATGAATAATATTAAAAATATCAGAATGTAGTGCTTTCACATCTTCATACCTCACACCACCAGCCAATGTTGATGAGATGAATAACAGGATGCGTCAAAAACCCACAGGACAGACAAACCATCACTTTTACTTCTCTCATTCTTCACAATCAGATTAGATGGCGAGTAGACAAGCAGGCACCGCTGCGCTGCCTTTGCGACTTCAATTCACAGTATTTATGTGTTGCAAAAAAACAAATTGAAACCATTTTGTCAGTCTAAATGGTTAAAGATCTTCATCATCATGTAGCCAATAATGCAATCATGGCCTGTGTACCATGTCCATTTTATTCAATCAAGAAGGAAATTAGTCTTTATGAGAGGAAATGAAGAGAAAATTGCACTGGAAAACAAACACACTTTGCTTAAAACCCATCTAGGCCGGACCCGCATGTGCTCCGTAATCTCTTCTATCATCACCATTTACACAATTTTAGTTGCGTTGAGGCCTTGCCTCCTCTTCATTCATCATTCATCAAGTTTGCAACACATAAGTCGCTGTACATCATCATCCTTATCATTTTCATCATCGTCATGATCATCTTCCAAAAATAAACGTAATTTTGATCATGTATGCAAATGTAATTATTTTCTAGTTTCTCATCATCCATCAAGACTTGCAAGAGCCTGTGTTTATGTTTTGAATGGAAAACGGCACACTCTGACAAGGAAGGTAGCAAAAATAGCTTTCAGTCATGAATTAATTTGGGGACCGCGCTCAGCACTCTGAAGCATCAGACCAACTAAATGTAAGAACATGCATCTCGCTTGTAATTATGTGTTAGGTTACGTATACAAGTAACGTACCTCGAAACCAAAATTATCCAACGTACAAACACCCAAAGATCCTTGCAGCTTGTTGTTTTAGAGGGTATGTCGAGGCAGAGGATAAGACACTTTAATTGTGCTTCAACGCCTTCCTGTAATGCAAACTCTATCATTTCTCATTGTGAAAAATTGGGCATGTTAGACGCATTCTGGAAACAGCTCCACTCATTTCCCCTTTGCACATTCCCTGGCAGATGAAGTGAGAGTAAAAACTACGTGGGTGATTGACGAGCAAGACCTTTTTTCATTTATTGCCATCATGTTCCACTTCACAGACCCCAACAATGAACGCATACATTGTATTCTCTAAAAAATGAAATATAGAAACCTGAAGAGAGTGAAAATGTTGGGCTGAAAAACAAAAAGGGAATTATCTGAGCACGACCTAAACTCCACGCCTGTAATAACATTGGTAACAACGATGTTAATAAAAAGCAAAAAATTATTATAACGTAATGATTACAAAATTGGAATGTTCTTCAAAAATAAAGTCCATGGCAAGTAAGCACAAAGACTTCCTGCTTGCTAAAAATACAAATCTCTGGTGTAATGCAGTGGCTACTCGACTGTTGGTTCAACCCCGTCATCGAGATATTGGCAGCTCCGTCTGAGCGTCCATGAACGTCATCAAAGTTCCTTCTGGCCATTCCCTCTGATCCATGAGCAGCAATGAGAAAATTCCCATGATTTAATGTTTTGGAAACATTCCACGTTCGTTGCATTTGACTAATGCACAAGTATACTGGTTTGTTCATCATACATTATTGCCACATTGCGGAGCATTTTTTGTGATTATGAAAAGTAGCGTGGTGCAGAGTGCAATGATCTTCCTCATCCAATATAACACACGCTCGAATGCCTTCTTTTGTTTGGATCGGCAAGATGAGTCAATACCTTTGATCAACTACTTTTTCCCTTGGTCCGTGCCTCATTTTATTATGAAAGGCAAGTTAATAAACAGAGAAGGGAAAGATGAAATCCGATCGGATGATGAAGAATGACGATAAAAATAACATGCAAGTAAGCTTGTAAAATAATATTTTCTCTAGGCTGAACAATTACCACATTTTGACTTTTATGCCCATCCACTGTTCTTAATGTTGTTAAATTACACCCAATGACGATATCATGAATTCTTTACTACAATGCCATGGGTTTTCTTCTGAATGCGCGCATGTATGTACCTAAGATATTCGTAATTTTTAGCTGCTACAAGCTACAGTGCTGTTCATTATTAAATTTTTGTTTCGCCAAGTGTGGAAAACGACTTCCATGGAGTCCAACGCTTAATGATATGGTATGTCATGCAGAAACTTCAAAATGAATTTAGTTAATCTGTCACTAGTAATTTTGATGATTGCAAGGACGTTTTTTATTATTTTTCGTCATCTTCCTCTTGTCTCAAAAAGTTTATGACTTCATATAAAATCCTTAAGAGAGCTTATTAATTTGATTAGAAATGCGACATGAGTCTAAATTGATAATGCACACTAGAAAAACTCAGGTAAGACGCTTGTGATCGACGGAATTCCGTGATAAAAATGGTTTCTACTTTGAAAAATTGTAAAAAGTGATATCTCAAGTAATCACAGATATCAAGTATCTACGTTATCTGCATAATCGCAATTATGTCGGAAAATGAAGTAAATGAGATGACAAGTGCGGAATTTTGTTTTGAGTGAGGATGCAGATTGATGTGACAGCCGCACATGAGAAACAAAATCAAAAACAAAAAAACTTGTTGTGCAATATGGAAGATTTGTGAAGGCTGGCATCTACATTACTCATAGACAAAATGACTGGTTTATCATTGAGATGCAATGACTGTTATTTTTGAAAAGTAAAATCGCTCCTTTGCTGTACTCACAGTCAACTATACTTGACACGGCAGATTCGTCGTTATCAAAGCAATTCACGCACGCACTCTTTGACACAGATCTTTTTTCACTCTCATCTCGCATTTCTCACGATGATATAAACTACGACAAGAAGAAGTGGCGGTATTGCATCTCAAATAAAAAGAGCGGCGATGACGATGACGAAGACGGAGAAAAAAATTCTATGTCGAGTTATCGTAACGACTAACGAGCAATATTTGGCTGTTATGCTTCACATGACACATTTTGCTTTCGCAATTTTCATGTCCAACATCATAAAATAGCCACAAGACAAGTCAGAAAGATGACAGGAGACTCATCTCAATCTCATCCCCTCTCTCTCTTCCAACCATTTTCGCTGTCTGTTGCTGGTGCACAAAGTGATGTGCCGGTTAAAGGCTAAAATGCCTTTTGAAAAGATAATCGCAAACGAATCCGATACAGAAATGAAGAGAGGTGACGCTGCACACTCATAGTTCATAGACACAAAGAACTCTGACAAAGTAGGAGTTGTGTGTTGAGTATACACATTAGAAGCTCCTTTGTCTACTTCACTACATTGCTACAAAGGTAATCTCATTCGCCTCGCTTCACTTGACTCGAGTCAGGGACTTCTCCTGTAAATTATGAGAAACAATGTACACAAGCGCACAGAATAAATGTACATGAAAAACGATGTTAGTACACAACAACATTCGCAATTTTCTTTCTTCCACAGTTTTCGAAAGGCACGAAAACGATTCTCGTACACTTGCAAATGGCGATGGCGGTGATGGTGGCAGTGAAGACGATGCTTATCACGGAGCTGCATAAATTTGACATTTTTACATGCACCCATCAGAATTCATCATCAATTCTATTTCTCATTTCCCCATTCATTTTGTCCCATTACACTCATCGATGCATAAACATGTAATGTGCGAAGTTGCGAAGATGAAGCAACAGCCAAGTACGAAATGAAGATGGAATCAGGGTTTAGACTTTAGTCAAGAAGCCTCACGATTCACTCCTGCTATGTCATAAACGGTTTCGGGAGAAAGAATGTGATAAATGGATGGTGTGTATGAAACGCTTTCTAAAGTGCTGATAATAACCATGATAGTGATAATCTGTAATGAGAAATCATCAATATTAGCCAACAATCAACCTATTAAACGAAATGGTCTTATTCATTTCTCTTGGGTCAGTTTTCTTTAAAATGGACCTTTTTTGACAATCCGCGTAATTATCATAAAAATATACTTTAATCTGTTCGGCCTCTGTTTCATTTCTACCCACGTTGTTGTTTCTAGATTTAGTTTTATTGTCAGAACCTAGTTCTTAATGCAATTCTTACTTTTTAATTCAACCTTTATCACAGCGGTTCATAGAGCAGGCCAAAGCGTTATGATCCTTATTGCGTCGGCCAAATGAACGTGTGCAATTTTTTGTTTTTAATAACAAGATAATATGTGAATGTGAGTCATAGGGAAGCGAAATGACGGAAAGCGACCACCCATGTTTTAAAGTTTAACTTTCAGTTTTGAGGAACATCTCAACAATCAGTTGACTTCTTTATGCATAGCTTTGGTAGATTTAGAGTAGTGACGATCATATACAATATCCATTTAGTATTGTTTGGTAAACATCTACCTGGGAACAAGGTTAAAGCCACATCCGTTCACTTAACTATGTTGCTAGAAAACAAATAACAAAAACAAAACTGTTTCAGAGAAATAGTCATCCACCCAGTTGAAATTGAATTTTATTTATTTATTTTTTGATTGGATCCAAATTAAAGTAGTTGGAATACATAATAATATTAATGAGCATTGTATAATCATATTGAAATATGTAGTAAAATGCTTGGTTTGAACTACTCGACATTACATTTTGCCATTACCTTCCCAATTATTTTCGACTCGAATTGAAAGTGGGACGTAATTTTGTCAGGTAGCAGAATAATAGATTTTGTTGCTGATTAAAGTTTTTTCTTTTCAATTCTGCGCTACTCACCGACCTATCTACAATCAAGCAGGTTTCTAAACAGAGTTTTTAAATGTAGATGAGATGAAGTAGAGCAAAATGTTACTATTTTTTCTCCTACTAAAAATGTCAATTTCGTGGCGAAATTGAACTCCAAAAAGTAATTTAATATGTTTGCTTTGCCTCACACTTTAAATAAGTTCAATTTAAATTTAGTTACTTTACTATTCATGAGATTTAAAGAGTTGATGAAACGCTTACATTCATTATAGCAATGTGATTGATTCTATTTGCACACACTGCCATTGTTTAAAATATTGGCAGGGTAAGGCCCTAAGGACTGACAAATCGCACACTGCCCCGCTTTGCCCCGTTTAGTAAACCAGCCTTAAAATAGAGTTTAAGCGTTTCTTCAACATTTCCTTCCTATCACATGGATAGGTAATGAATTTGTTGATTGTAAAATTACGTCAACATTTACATAGTCAATAAAAGTTATTGATATTTTATTGGTTATTAAACTTTCGATTTGCTGTTAGAAAATTTTTATTTTCCATTTCTAAATTGTGTTTTAGAAATTTTTACAATTTTTGCGTTCGTTCCATTGTAATCACGCAGCACGTAATAACTTCTTAAAACAAATACTCACAAATATAAATAAGATTGTAAAATTGAGTTTTAGCTTATTTAAAATAAAGCATTATTTGATTTGTAATTTAAATTTCAGTTTGATTTCATGTTTACTTAAAATTGATTTTGTAATGTGATTTTCGGTTGTTTTGGAAAAACATTGTCGTACATCGTTTTTTGTCCTCCAGAAATATTTAACTGTATCTAATCCATCCAATCCATCAAATTCCACATAAATTTTCCAATAATCAAATAATATCCAGTTATTGATTTTGCATAATTTATTACCTCCGACATTACCTATAATTAATGGTGTGCATTTGCCTCACGGTTAATTCTAGGAAAAGATAAATATTGTAAGAAATCAAATGTAAAATTACTAACATCGTCTACTGACCCTCCTGAAACTGGGTTGATCTTGTAATAATGCTTTTAGCCAAATCTTGTTTGTAACCTACTTACATCAGATCGAGAATTTAGATTTAAAACGAATCTTCTTCATTCATCGGAATAAAACCTTCTAGCTATGAAACAAAACTTAAGCGGAGACGAAAGATAAAATTGGACAAACACATTCGAGAGCATTAGATTTGTTTAAAAAACATTATATAGTTACATCCATCATCTATCCATCTGCAGTCATCCATCTCTATAAAAATATCAATTACAATCATTATGATCATTTGCATTATAATGTGGATAAATATCAGTAGCAGCACTGCCATATTCAGCAGCAAAGCCAGGCAAGTCTGTAGCGGTTTCTTTAGCTCCTCCGCTTTCTGCGCCCATTCATCCAATTTTCTTTCATATCTTTAATGGCATCATTACATTTAAACTTTCCTTCCTGCTTCTCATTTACATACTGTCTTACTATCGATTTAAAAGTCGCCATAACATGTAAAATTATAAAAGATAACTGTGCCGTAATGGTAAATGATGTTAATGGTCAGAGGGAATCGTCTCTTCATCCTAAATACCAAACAAGATCTATTGAGTCTCGTAACCGATTACATATAACTACTTTTGCTACTAAGTCAGACTGTTTAAAAATAATTTTAACCGAACATTTTCTGTTCTGTCAATTGATCAGTTTTACTAATTATTACACAGCGACAATTTCTTGTTTGTGTAAGGTTCCACTTTAAATCCATCAATCAAAGGTTTTCCTGTTTCTTATCGACTATCAAAATGTCTTCCAAAAGGGGTGTGTGTTTGCATATTTTTTTCAGTCAAAGCTATATCTGTTCATCTGCACGTACATCCTTTGATTTAAGCAGTTTTGCATAGAAGCATCTTTTACCCATGAGGGTATTTCACCTTATTAATTCAATGTGCTGCCTGACTCTTTGCTTGTGGACCCTTTTATCATTTATGAACGTCGTCATTATTTTTACCAACAGATCATCATCGGAATTATTTTTATCTGTTGCGCATTCGGTGGCACACAGAGAGGCATTTGTTAGTAGAAACAGGTCATTGTAAATATGTACTTAATGTCATGTAATGTTCATAAATACTTAGGTGTAGACGGAGCAGAGGTTATTTGTTGGTGGAGCAATGTGCACAAGAAAAGGGCTTGTCTGTCATCCACTGACGCATAAACGTCTGGCTTGAACCAATACACCATTTTCCTTGCAATTATCTTGGTGATTTATTTCTATAAATTATAGTAATCAAAGTCTCGATCAACTGTACAATTATGTCCACTCACTCTACTCTACCAATCATTCATCTACATGCATAATACAATCCACACGTCGTCGTCGTCTTCTACTTGTGTTTCTTCACGAACCAGAAAAATATATAATATTAGCCTACCTGACTTTTTTCTTGGCTACCATACCACCAAGCTAGGCCAAGCCCGGCTCGCCTCTCGTTCAGCCACAAAATTGACTACGATATTTGTAGAAAAACACTTCACAAGAAGAATAAAAAACAGGAGAGACTTGAGACACAAGTTTCGCTACAGTCTCTCCTCTCTGCCATTCGCCTTGATAATCGGTCCCCTTTTCTCGTGAGAGGGGAGAAGTAGAGAGAAAAAATAAGTGGAAGGAAACTTGGAGTGAGCGCTTCGTAGCCACGATGAATAAAAGTGAGGAACCTGACTGACCGACTGGGTCGAGGGAAGAATACGAATGATTTTTATATAAAAATTGAGAGAAAATGGAGAGAAAAATTATGAAAATGATTATTGTATGATGATCACGGTAAAAGATAATGGCACGATTTTAGGACGATCAGAAGCACTCAAGACAAGTTCAGTAGTGACCATCGTGCCGGGAAAAACAGGGGAAGAGGCCACAAGGTTCAGACTCAGACGAAGTAAGCATCAACTTATGGACCGTGATCATATCAATAATGATCATGCTCTATTCCATGGACAACGACCGCGGAATGATGGTATGCCAAAGCTGTGAAAAACATTTTATCCTTCACGACGACACGACACTAGTTTCTTCTTGGAAAAGTATCGCAACATAAAATGGTAAATAAGCAATAATCATAATAATAATATGAAAGCATGCATAGTATGCATTTAAATGGACGCAGCTATTTTACGTGAGAATTTAGCGCCACTATGATTTGATAGCACAAGTTTCAAGTAAGCTGTGTAAGTGCTTGAATTCACAATTATTATGGCGATTATATTTTTATTGAGATATACCAAATAATCAAGCTATTATAATATAATATACGAACAGTTATTTTTTCGTGAAATCCAGAAGTATTTTTGAAAAGAGAGAGAGGAACAGTAGCATAAGCAGTAGCAGGCCACCTAAAAAAATTCTACACTCCTTACACAGAGCAGTGGCAGTTCTATAATGACGATCATCATGATAATGTGATAACGAAAACCAACCCCAGAGTTTTTTGTAATTTTTGAGGTCGTCTTTTTATATCTTTTTATGATGTTGATAATCACGGTAAGCAAATGCAATCAAGTACATTAACTTACCCAACAATTTTTAATACTTTTCTTGTTGTTCTTCCTTTCATGAGAATATGTTACACAGGAGCAGCAGAAAGGTAAAAAACATTGCTCAGGTAGCAGCGAAATAACACCATCTTAATATATTTTCATGGCTGTGGATACGGTAGGAGCGCATCAGTAGCAACACCAAAGTCGTGAATCTAATAACTGTCGATATGATGAATAATAACATGTCCTGAGCCACGAATGAATTAAAAATGAAATTGTGAATTTTAAACAAAATTGTAAATGTTACTACATTAGTAGTTATTTGCCACGTTAGGAGCTATAATTTTTTACACTGAAACTTGAAACAAGGAGAAAAACATCAAGTTCCTTTGGGTAGTGTCTGTGCTGTATATTTAATGTGTACAAGAGCGAATCCAAACAGAACTTTCTTGGGCTTATGCTACTTAGCTTTTTCTCTGTGCAAAGTATGAAAAAACGAAAATGAATATAGATGGAAAAGGGAGGATCAAATTATTTGTGAACTCTATTATAATTCTGTTTTCTGTCCATATCCATTCCAATGCTAAATTTCATCAGTGTCCATTCATGTTAAATAGGTACACAATGTAAATGTTAACATAATACATACTAATCCTTACTAATTATAAATCCTGCATTAAAAATTCCTTCATGCCAAATTACTTTGGGTTAAATTCAGAATCCTCTTTATAAAATGGCTATTCTATAATGTGACAATTTCCTATACTCATTGTTTCCCAAATTGTGAATTACATGATAGAGAACACGTTTACTGCCGCACTAAATATCATGATCTCTCACAAATATGCTACGATTTTCTTACAAATTATAATAGTGTATATAAATTTAAAAAATGCTGTGTTTGTCGTTTCTTTACAATTATCTCTGATTTGCATTGATGTTTAGACTAAACCCGTATTGGCAATTTTACCAAACTGTGTACATTGTCGCCCTTCGACTAAGCCGACGGGGCACTTGTGACTACGATGAAATGGGAAAGGGTGTAGCAGTGGGAGAAGTGAAGGTATGTCAATATCAGGTAGTAATGCACGGCCTATTACGCACACAACACACCAACGTAGGTAGCAGTAATAGTAGCAACACTGATTAGATATTTTTATATTATTATGAAACTAGTATTGTTATAGCCCGGGTCAGCCAACTGATTATTATTACATAGTGCCATTATTAGCTATGCATTATGCTTAAATTGAGTAATGCCTCTTTTCTCTACCGATGTGGCTCCTGTACAAGAGTGGCGACTTGACCAGAAAGAAATAATTTACTTGTACCTACCTACTCCAATCCAACTCACCGAAACTCCTTCTTGTCGTGTCCAATTTTTTTCTTCGCTGACTGAGAAAAACACCGAGTAAAGAAAAGCTGGTTCTCCTTTTAGCATTCTGAAGCAAAGTGACTATTTAAACTTGCATGAATAACAAAAGTAATAATGAATGATATATTACAAAAGAGGGAAGGAGGAAGCGAATTTCAGAGAGGAGAAAGTTGTATTAAAATGAGCATAAAAACAGGATGAATATTCAAGTGGTGCATCAGTAGCTTGAGCTGAACTACCTGCTACTGACTGATTACTGATTACGCTTTTTAAAAGCATAAAAAGTACACAGGTCGATTATTATTATTATATATTGAACATGTTTCTACAATATATCTTTTTGAGAAACATCGTGTTTAATCATGATTGAACTTAGCTTTTCTCTTATATTTAGTACCACAGGATACCACCAGCACCAAAGTCATCATCCTTGTGGATTGTTGGTTATTTTGGATGGTCTTCTTGTTTCGTGGTGGTGGTGGTGGAGTGGCACACACTCACTCATTTATTCATCAAGGAGGTATTCGTCGTGTGGGCTTATCACTACAAACAACAAAAAAGACCAGAGCAATTTATCCATTTTCCCGATGCGATGCAATATTAACATATCACTATCTGTTTATTAAGTAGGCAAAGCGAATTCAGCAACACAAGAAGCGAGGAAGAGAGTTTTTGAAGAAAAGAGAATCAGAAGGACGGACGAGACATTCCTAATAAAAACCATCCGTCTTTTTCCTCCCTTCTTTCTTCCTTGTGCTTCCTCCTACCTCCCCAAAAACCACGACAATCTTATGATAATATTGTAAAAAATGTAGAGTTGAATGCATGGGTTGTGGTGGATTCGTGTGCAGTTACACGCTACTAAGCAAGCAAGGAAAATAAAGGAGATTGTTTTGATGCGTAGAATGTAATTTTACGATGATGACGTTTGATAATGGAGAATAAATATACCTAACTAATATCTATGTGTAATAATAATGCTTTATGCATAGCAGAAAACGTGCAGTAATCTTAATGTATTTACTCTGATTTCCATGTCCGCCAACTTAATCTTGTCATAATAGAGGCAAAATAATTGCTCACATTTTATACCATTATCTTTTCTTCGTGTTTTTCTCAGCTCGCTCGCCTCCTTCTCTTCCTTGCTACTAACTTTCTTTGCTGGCTACTACTTTTGCCACTGAATTTTCGACCACAACGGCACTGACTTCTTGCGCGAGGCTCAGCTTGGAACTGAAGCAAATTTTAGGTCTACGCTTATAAAACTTCGTGTGGAACGTGCATATGTATTTAAATAAAATATACGCTGAACAATTACGGAGGAAAACCCTGGGAAATGAATGGGTTACAAAAGAGTAGCAATAATAACAACACTTTTCCTTCATTTTCCTCCTCCTCTTGGTTCACATCCATCCATTATTATTATTACCACTACCACATTACGGGAACTCGGAGCTCCTCATTTTTATAGAGGACTTGAAATATGAAACGAATCCTTATTCCTCTGCTTCTAGAAATGTGCAGTCATAGATCACGAACCGGACCACCAAGTCCCTTATTAAGATTATTACCAAAGGATAAACTTGATGTTTATTTCTTGCCCACGTAAATAATGGTTAGGAATGAAGGGAACATTCTTCTCAATTTCTCCTCTTCACCTTCCATTTTTCTGCTCAGTAGCTTCTTCTCCAACTTCAACACACATATGTCGTGCGGAGCATTACTCCACAGTATTTCACATGGACACAATTATTTCATTTTATATTGCGCTTTGACGGCAAAGGTTACTCATCATTCTCAAGATAGTAATTTATGCCTATGTAGGTACACAACGAAAGGTAAGTCACACACGGAGAGAGGTAATAATAGTGTGTTCCGTTTTATTTCGTCATCCTATTATTTTGTTTCCAATTTCTCTACTTTGATAAAGTGGAAAGTGGTTGAAGTGTATAAAAAGGCACCACAAAAATTTATGGCCTTTTTCGCCATGTCCCTTAACCACAAAAATTTTTATTCGCTCTAAATTTACGGAAATTGCTGTTTTTGTGCCTTCCTCTCCTCTCCACTCCTTTTACTTGCGGTGCAGTGCAGCGTTACAATTTCAACTGCAAAATTGTTGCTTCGTATCTTTTGTTTAGTGTTTAATTTAATGGCTTTTATTACATGTTTGCAGTTTGCTTGATGATACTTTGTTTGAGGAATTGAAAATGGCCCTGCTGTCTGCTACTATAAACCCTCATGTCGCTGCTGTCCATTTCCACACCGTCTTCGTCATCCTTATCGTCACTCTCGTCATTTTTATGTGGGCGACTCAATAATCCCATTTATTATTATCGTCGCCATTATTTTTAAAGGGAACGCGACTTCCTCTCTTTCTATCTTCACTTTGGTCCGTTTACAAATGTTAACTTGTAATCTTGTATTTTTTCTCTGTGACAGTAACAATGCGTAATGTGCCGACTGGATGCAATACTGTGTAATTTAGAACAAATGTTTCTTTTTGTTTGGGAAAATTTGGGAATGGATGAGGCAAGCCTCAAGTTATGTTGTTTGGTGGTGAGTGGTGACGGTCGATGATCATCCTGAATTAGTGAGCGCAATGAATGGATGGATGTTATTTTTATGTACTTTTCTCATTGTTACAGTAATGTACGGCGTACTAACGGAAAGAATATTGCTACTCTACATAACCATATATCAGTGAATAGTCAATTATATTTACAGCAAGGTTTTTGTGGGAGGGAAACAAAAGCGACGAAACGGATGCCACATGAGTCTCAACGAGTGAGCAGAGTTCAGTTTGAGTTGCCCTTCTGTCTGCTTTTTTGCCATACTAACGTCTACTTTTCTAAACATAAACTCAATCCTCCACTTTCGTAACTTTCAGATTTATAGTAGAATGCTTAACTGACAGTTAATATCGTCACAAAAGAGACTCAAAAAGTGTACAAATGCCATCTGAAGAACTCACTGAGGAATAAAGCATTAACAGTGTGCTCCATCAAAGGAACTATCACTTTGACCCGTGAAGAAAATATTATGGTCGTATGTCATTTTTACTCCACAAATTAAAAACAGCAGCACTAAATCAAAACCGTATAAACTATACGCATCAACGTCTTCGGAAATTAAGCAAGCAATAACCCAATTGTAACAATCACATAAAATTTTCAACTGTTCTTTTATTGCAAATCTCTTTAAGTAGTTTCAACCTCATTTATTTGAAACGTACTTTATACCACAAGATTTAAAAATTCTATTTACAGGCATTGTCAATTATCATATAAATATTTACGCACTTCAATCTCTTAAAATTTCAAAGCTAGAACAAAATAAATAATTTAATTATGAGAATTGGTTGCTGAAAAGTGAAAGAGAACTAAAGCGATTACTTTTGGATAGTGAGAAGCTTTACTGATTGCAAACTTTCATCAAATTATTGAGGTTTAAATTTTAAACCGCGATGTTTCATAAAACGATACTTCAGCTAGCTATTTTAATATAGAGATTTCATAACTTAGGCTTTAAGTCGCCAATCAAAATGTTCAAGTGGAATTCTTACTTAACCTACCTTAAACCATTTTTGTCAGGTAGGAATAAATATATACTTGGGTATTGAGCAAAGCACAGGTCATGACATTTTGTGAAATATTAAAATCCGATTTTCTTTTCCAATTTCACATTTTGTATACAGTGGAAAGTAGATTACGCCCCCTTCATCATCACACATCACATCACCATAATATATCATCGTCGTCATCATTTTCATTTCAAGACAACAGAAATTCTAATTTATATTAATCGAGTAGCATGGCCTATTTCATGTCATTTTTTCCTGAAGATTTTTTATTTTTCATTTTTATTAAGACCATTTCCAGCTACTTCTTTCCCCTTATTTTCTTTCATGTTTTTTTCTCCACGCCTATTTCCTATATAATTTTACCTAATCTGGCATGCTCAACGAGGTTGTTTTGCATGTTTGCAGGGAGCTTCTGGTAAAAACTTGTATTTTTGGTGTTGTGTTTATGTAAATACCTCATGATGGAGGGAAGCAAAACTCATGCAACCGGCACACGTGTCGCATGCTGACATCTCTCACTTATTATGTGCTGCGCAATAAGCGGAGTAATAACCTGTGATCCTGCTGTTTGGCCGCCCGGCTCGCCAACTTTTCCAACTTTCTCGGAAAACATTGAACCAATCTTCATGCTGAATGTGTTTTGTGTAAATATGTCAAATATGTCTGAACAGTTAAGTTTAAGGAGAAGGAATGAACTTAATGTCTGATAATACTATTTTTGTATATTAACGTCAAAGTCGAGAAAAATCAAAATTTAGAAATTTGAAACTCATAAATTTTGTTTTTGCTTTGTTTTACAAAGCTGCGTGCCATATCCTTGAGCCTTAACAAGAGTTTTTTCATGGCTTCAAATATACTCACTTGTGACGACGAACGTTTTACCTGTCTTCGCCAGAAACATGAAATGTGAAATATGAAAATGAAAGGAAAGAATGAGGAAAGAAAGCTAAAACATACGTCACCACTGAAACCGTTAAGTATGGAAATCATAAGGATTCATAATCTCGTCCGAATTCACACGCCAAATTAAAGTCGTAACGTTAGCCCATTTTATTTACAATTTTTCATTATCCGTCTTATCAACAACACAAACTGCGACAACCTAACACATGTTGATTGTTGGCATTTTCACGGGCCGCTGAAGGATATTGTTTTAAATTCAATTACAATAGCCTTTTCTCTTTCTTCTTGCTTATGCAAATTTAATCAGTTTAAAATTGGTTTTTTCTTTGGCTTGATAGTTTCTCTACAGAAATAATCTTCCATTTCTTTTTAAATGGAATATTGATGAATGATGAATTGAAAGATAGGTTATTTACGAGCAAAGAGAAATTGAAAATGTTACAATTACAATTTTCAATTTTAGAGAATGGATTGTATACAATTTCATCCACTTTTCATGTTTCTCCTAAAGCTAAGCTTTGTTTCATGAATGTAACAGCGACTACCTGTCAAACTCAAGTTAGAATGAATTTCAAAAAGAAAGTTCTGAGCCCACTAGTGAATATTTTGTCAGAAATGCTTGTAAACTGCAGTGTTTGGCCAATTCAAACTTCCCATTGAAATAATTTGATCCATATTAAATAAGGATCAAACAAGTTTTCGCTAGAAATTTTAAAGTAAGAAATAGTATTTTAGTGTAAAACGAAGAATTGAAATTGAGGAAGAATTTTTTATTGGTTTATTGACATTTCCGCTTCCCCATTTCTGACACTTGGCAACATAAAGGTAATCTAAAACGTACTTTTGGGAACAAAGTTCAATTTTTTTGAAAACAATAATAACTCGTGTGTGCTTAAAAAGGCAAAAAGGACAATCATGACTTCTTGCCACCTCATGCAAAAGGTAAAAATGCACGTTACACTCTTTGCAACTTGAAAAATGAAATATGCCCACTTCTCTTTTTCTTATGAAGGGGTGGACGTGGTACCAACTGACTTTCGTACTTTCGAGAGTGACCATTATTACCTACTATGAAGTTATATACATAAGGTTACGCACATGTACACCGATATTTCTTATTTTTGACGAAAAGAAATAAAGAGAAAAAATCTATCTATAAAATATATTTTTAAAATTATGGATGGACATACACCAAAGACTCGCCTTTCCTTCGTAGAAATGAGGCATTCTTATTGAGAATCGTGACTTGATCCATCCATACCTTTGACTTAACTTTAAAAAGTTAAGAATGCAGTTAGTTGCGAGTCAGTGAGTAACTTAAATCTCTCCCTTCTCCACTTGAGATATTTGTGCATAAAACACATACTGAGTGACTTTTACAGTTTATAAAATATAAGATGAACTCTCATACCTATCGTATTAACAATGTGTACTTGCATATTTGCTACCACATTTGCTCCATCAGGTTGATTTTAATTTTCAAAAAAAATATTTGAGCCCCAGTCCTAACATGGACTCATATTCTAACTACGTTACGAATTCTAATCTGGAGTGTATTGCATTGCAATACTTTCAAACTGATTAGTTCCCGTGAAGTACCACACGAGTTCAATATCCATTAAATATTATGTGTTTTCAAATGAGAAAAATGAACTCGATCTCTGCTTTTACTTATAGATTTCTTTTTACAAGATATTTGATTTGGAGCAAAAAATACTCGGAGTCGAAGGAGATTCAATAAAACTTCGTACCTCGAGCGACACCCCTTTTCTTGTTTTGTACAATTTCTTTTTATTGTAGTTTATGCATGTTTATTTTACTCTTTTCCTCTCCGCTCGAAATCAGAGAAACTGTCGGTGGTGTGTCGTGTCAGCAGCATAAGCAGCAGCGGTGTCGGTCTGTGCTACTGAACATAGCGGATCGTTAGTATGGAAATGGCCATGAGTTCGGGGTTAAAAAATGAGTTTCTTTTTATAGCTTGAGCGGCTTCAGCTTCTGCCGAATGAGAATCCTTCCGTCCGTTTTTTTGCCATTTTAGTAGATTTTAAATACACAATTATAGCACAAAGGAGAATTGAGCCGCCTCTCTCATATTAGATTTTATGTTTGTCCTATTTTTAGAAGTACCAATTTTCCTCTACAATTACTTTGGGTGAACGTTTAATCTACTAATCTACATTGTTCAATCACAATAAAAATCTGGGATTCTTACAATGCCCCACTAGAGTCCGTGCAGTGTAGGAGGATCAATGACAGTAGGAACATTAGCAATATTGAAAATCCACAATGCGCAGTCATAATAAATAAATATATTTTACAAACAATCTGCCCGTCGCCGATGGACAAGGTAAATATACAAGAGATGTTAAAAGTTAATCATAACAAGAGAAATGAAATGACTACGAATGAAGTAGATTTGAAGAGTTCACGACTTTTTCAGGCGAAAACAATGTAGCATTTATTTTACGTGGGCTTTGTGTTGTGCGGTAGCATTTAGAATCACCAAGTTCATCAAACAAGATCAGGATCAGCTTTTCTTCGTGTCATTTTTGGGTAGCTCATTACTGCTGCGTTAAATAGTTAAATGGCCAATGTGAATAGCATTTTAAAAAGAGGATGTTTGCATTGTGTGCTCAAAGTAGGTGCTTGCTTTACTTATTGAACTCTTTAATGTATTTCCATTAATGATACAACTTATTGTGTCTGAGCCTCTTATTTTTGTGTAGGGTGATGATTGCGTTATTGCATAAATGAGCCTCATCCTTTTCTAAACTAATGTCTTCCAATTCAATATTCTTATTGTTCCTTGATTAGTTTAATATTTTCTGACCTCTCTCTTCGAAAAAGGTATGAAACGCCTTAACTAGTTGAGCAGCAATTTACGCAATTCTTCGTCCTCTGAAACGAATATTATTATTCATGTGATTGGAAGTCATCAGAAAAAATGTTAAGGAGGATACTGTTTGATTTGACTGAGATTTTTGTTAAAAACTCATCAAAAATTGCTGGCATGAAGTTCTATTTAGTGGAGTGGAATATCCATAACATTTCAACTAATGCGATGACGTTCGTCTTTATTTCAACAAAAGGAATTCTAACTGATTACGAGAAATCTATGGTTGAGAAAGAAAATATTTAACGTGGAAAATGTTATGAAATGAACTTATTTATAAAAAAGTGATCAACATGAGCATTTTGTTTGGGTTTTGTCTTTGTCGGTAGCATCGACCAAATACTTTTTTTACAAATGTGTAAAATCTGTAAATGGGGTGATTACATACGCAAGTGGCTGACTTGAAGTAGATCTTTTTTCAATAAGCATTAAAATAAAGTGCAATAAAATGATACAAAATTTGTATAGCGCACGTTTCTATCTATATAATGACGATGATTAGAACTCCGAAGTTAACAAAAAATGGCGTCGGCACATTGGCCGCAATTAGATATAGAGAGAAATCATCGAAACAATTCATGTTAACGGTCTCGCTGTGTCTTTTCAAACCACTCAAATCAGAGAGTTTGAAATAAAAAGATATTGACTCCATGAAATTATCATATACGATGACTTGGCTAATTCTCGTACACCTATACTGTAATTGTAAGTAGAGCGCAATAATAAAAATAATGGAACGACCGTGCAATTGAGATGCACGAAAGTAGGTATATCCGAACTGAGTAATTATTCCAGAAAAAAATCAGTTTTTACAATTTACTCCTCAATAGTGTTTTTCTCTTAAATACTATTTTTATTATTTAATGATGACGAAGAAAAGTGGGTTGCCATCAGAAAATGGTTGAGTTTTATTTGAAAAAATCTGCTCTCGTTGTTTTAAACGATATTATTGATCTTAAATGTGATAATGACAATGATCCCTTCAGCATTTTTTTTTACCTCGGACTTTTGTTCTTTTCGGGTGTTCCTCCAAAATGACCGTGCATTATAAAGGTAGAAACGGAAAACAGTGAACTAGGGGATGAATGCTGCGTCAGTTAGCGACGAAGGTACCGTCTCGAAAAAAAACGAAATCATCTCAGCTCAGCCAGAGAGCATTTTCCACGGGTGATGTTGCACTTGATGATGGTCAGACAAGAACTCATGACGAGCTTTATCTATCTATCTCTATCGAAATAATTGCCGTCAATTTTTCAGCCTTTTAGAATACATTTAAACCTGAAACATTAAAGTGATGCATTCGCCCACCTTCCAAGAACTTTGCGGAAAGGTAGCCCTTTTTCACAACAATAAGAAAAACAAGAAGAGCGATGCACGCATCTTATATTTTTATGCTAAATCATGCCCAATCACCTTCAGATACAAAGTGTAACGATCGAACTCCCGGATTTTCTCATTTATCTTGTCCATTGTCTTGATTCCTTCAAAGAGAGACAGAAAATAAAGAAGAAGTAGATTTTTTCAAGTTTGTCATGCTTCATTCGAAGCAGCGAATTCGAGAGCGAGAACAGGTATTAACTTCTGCCTTTGAGTACAAACATCTTGGATACATCTTTCACAGTGCGAGTCTCTGAGAAAAGACTCCTGCGGACGGACGAATCAACAGTGACGCTTTTATTATTAGTAACTTCTGGTCATCACCGTCATCATCATCATCGTTTCACTCTTACATTTAGACACTTGTTGAAAAAATATTTTATATGCAACTGAGAGCCAGATCATTGTTATAATTTTCAACACAGTTCAAATCCCCAAAAGAAAAATGATGCTAGCGTACATAGCAGATGCAAATATATTGAGCGTTACACATTAATATCAGAAAGACAAGAAGAAGAAGCAAAAATGTTTTGTTGAATGACTGACTACTGACGCCAATTTGCTCGGACACGCGGTGATTGACCACACCGATCAACTTCATGGTTTAACAATCTTTTTTATGGTTTTCTACATTTGTCTTTTGAGGTTCAATTCGACTTTCCACAATCATTCCAATGGCACATGCATGACTTCGGCGTATCCAAACCCTCATTCATGTAAATGGTCATTCTTGTGGTCACCAGCTAATGCCATAATAACAATAAAATAACATGTGATTTTGATCAGAGCACATTTGCAACGGAGCCCCTGCGACAGCGAGACTTTTCGAACCTTTTCCTTTTGTATTATTAATATATTCAGAAAAAATACCACCAACTAACAAACGAAAAGCTTTTCAATGCATTGTTATGATCCAACTTTTATCACGCAACTGGCCCAACAAAGCAGCACTTTTTAATATGTGTAGCCACGCAGCAGGGAAGATATTCTAAATAATGCAAAAAAGAAGACAAAAAACTTTTTGAGTTTTTTTATATTTCCAAAGAACTTTGTTTAGTGGCCCAGACGGACATAAACTGAGTCAGTGAGTGAGAGAAATGAACTTAGAATAGATCGACGGAGAAAGGAAAGTGATAATTGCAAAAAAAATTGCTCAATTCATTTACGGGCATCCCCACGCTTTCAGATATGTTGTAGTAATAAAGTGGTAAATAGCATGAAACGAGGGCAGTAAAAATAACAATGATACGTTTCAGTCACAAGAAAAGTTTAGTTCTGTGATCTTTTTAACTCTGTACCTAAAAGAATCTTGAAGTGGATTTTTTATAATTTTATTTCCCCATTTGTATGCCACAGGCATTTGAGTTCACCTCGTTTTCAACTCTAATTTCTCAGTTAATGTGCTTTCGTTAAAAAACCGTGTGTTATAATATTTACTTATGACTGGTTGCTACTAACATCAACACGCAAAGATTTGAGAAGGTGTAATAAGAGTTTTAGAGAGTTAACCACATTACTTACCCAGTTGAAAAACACTCTATCAAAAACTTGAGCTGAGCTTCGCTCATCATTCTAATCCTCACAACAATCAAAGAAGGACGAAACAGAAAGAAGTAATGCAAAAATATAATGAAACTGAAATGTCAGTACGCCCCTCTCGCACATTTAACAAATCGCCTTCCCTCCAGCTACACACTCACTCCAATTTATCTCTCTTCCCTAAGAATATCTTACCATTTACTCAGTATTTCACCTTCACATTTTTTTGCTTTTTTTTTGTTCTGCTTTATAAATAAATGCTTCTTTCTTTCATACATATTAATACTGAAGAAAATTTCATATAAGGAAAAGAGATCAACAACTTTTCTCAAAATGCTGTTCATATTGTAAAGACACGTCTTTCTAGTGACCTGTTGACCAAGTTCATTGGAACTTGTCAACAGAGATCAGTTTTCCCTCTTCTGCCCTTTTCATCCATTTAAATCCAGCATGCAAACGTCATTCTCATCATCGGATAGTCACATTGAAGCTAGCACGTATCAAAATAAGTTTCGTAGAACTTGTAATAAATGATGAGTTGAACCATTACGACAGAGCATTTGTGTCCTTTTTACTCCCCATCCAAACTGAAATTATTCGACTTTTCCAGGCCTACCTGCAAAATGATTATTATTCATTTGATATTTTTGTTGCCCTTTATGCTAAATGCGAAATCAATGGGATCACACCTTTCTGGTGAATATGCTTAATGGTGATGTATGTCGACCACCACCACGGTCATAATCTTGATTATCGTAACAAAACCACCACCCTTTTTTCTTCTGTGAAGGTTAAAAAAGAAATGACTCGACCTGTTGTTCCCTGCGACACAGAAAAATTGCTTTTCCCTTGCATTCTTCTCCCTTGGTATGGCGTGGTCCACTATTTTAAGCAGATTTTTTTTACTCATTGTTCAGATGCATAGCGCACACATCCAAGATGCGGCAAACAAAAAAGAATATGTAGGTGTGTAAAGCAGTACCGAAAAATACAAAGATGGTTTATTGTTGTTCTCAACCATCTTTCAAGTGAAGGTAACAAAAAAGGAAAGAGCAATATGTCAAATGTGCTTGTAACCTGTTTGTGTCCAGTTAGTCTAAAATACAAGAATCAAGTCGATCATAGCAATATTGTGTAATAATTTTGATTTCGAGATAGTAGGAACTAGCGTAATCAACTGATGACTGCTATTTCGTTGTAAACGGAAATAACATGGTGAATAGTGAACAGTACATCGAAAGGCAGTCGACAAGTTGAGAGAGAGAGACGACAGTTGCGGACTTGGAGAATGTTTAGCATCAAGCACAGCATCGTAATACTCAATCTTTTTCCAGCACTTCCTTTCCTTCACCTTGCTTTGTGTTGTGGTAACATTCGAGTGTGTTATGCAATACGCTGCACAGTGCACTTGCCGTCCCTCATTGTTGCTGCGAGTTGGTGAGAAAAGAGTTTTTTTTTTCATGTAGTGTCCAGGGAGAGACTATGTTGATGGCTTTTGAACGGCACACACATCGAGCAAGCCAGAGTCTTCTGACCATTAATCTTGACGGAGAGAGAGAGAGAAAGAGTGAAGTGTTTCGGAAAGTCAAGCCAGGGTCATGTTGGTTTGCCCGTTTGCCGGTTTGATTCGAGGCCCTGGCAAGGCTGTAATAAAATTGATGGTATTTTTATTTCCAAGTGGTTGGCGTTGTGTTGAGTACAATGTCGATGATGCACTTTACTGCCTCTTCTCCTACTAGAGAAATGGTGATTCCTTCATAATGATTATCAATCGCATCACTTTTTCTACTTACTATGCTTATGTCCATGATATATTTGCTGTGGGCCAAGTCATCATTTTGTGAATGTGTGTAAATAAAAAATGATCATTGTCTGTCTGTCTGCTAGCTGTTTCCCTCTTGCGCATTGTACTCCATTGTGTATGCCAGTACAAAAATTATTCATCCGTTGCAGGTAGAAACCCCGGGTATCCATCACTTGTTTCATCATCATGCAGCCAGCAAGACTTATAGCTTTTTTGTTGCACTGCCACCTCTCTCAGCCACACTTTATTACTCTCCTAAAAAGACATTTGCCCGCTATTGTTGCGTTCGTTATTGTTATTATTTGTGGGAGCACTGGGTTATTGGACAAATAACGCTTTCTCATAGGTTCAGGTTAACACGCAATATTATTTACTTCTATCATCGTTCTCGTCCCTGTCATTCACATCATCATCATTATCATTGAATTCCAATGGTATCATCATCATTTCATCGTTTCATAATAACATCATGTTTGTTGTTGTACGAGCATATCATAGCACATCTTGTTTTTAACATCCCGGGGAAAGTGCTCTGAGTGCGTAGCTAAAAGTAGCAAAAGCACATCACAACTCACCTGTCCATCCACTTGTACAAATATTTTGAATACATCACTCATTTTCGTAAACTAGCTGAAGAAAGCGTGAATAAAATGCGTAGGCATATCCTGCCTGGGTTAGCTGCTTTTTGAAAGGTGAAATTAATTGCTTTTTATTTCGGATGGGTTACGTTTGGCTTACGTGCGTTTTACAAATATGTAAACAATATTTAGATTTAGATACGTCGTAAGGAATTTGAATTTTTATTGGTGGACATAAAAAGCAATTTAACGGAAAGTATCCAGCGGTAAAGGAACGCAAAGGGTCACATCGCATCTTCCATAATGAGTTTGTAAGTTTAAGGTAAAGCCTTACGGAGTCAGATACTGTAGAATCACTCTCAGTCACTCTAGTTACAAAATGTTTAGCAACACCGAACACGTCTTATTTATTTATGCGTTAATTTGCTCACAAATTTTCAATCCCGAACAAATCTTTCCAGCTTCAGTGACAATGTATGAGTTTGCTATTAAAAGGTATTTCATTTTGGTGAAGAAGAACGGTGTCTGCTGGCTACTTGATGTCTTGCACGCACTCTGAGAGATAAAGTGAGGACGACAGCGAATCACGAGTGAAACTATTAAAGTACTCATAAAAAAGGAAACCACATTAATATCAGCATTGCAACACGTACGCCAAGGAACATGTGTATAACCAATTCTCCGTGGAATGAACTGACAGAATGTTTAACAATAAAAAAGGGCATTGCCAACTAATGTAAAATAACAAAGTACACATGTACATTTTACACAGCAAAAAAACATTTTGGTGGACATATATTACATATTATTATTAGCAGCGTAGATTCAGAGGACAGAAAAAAGTATTCCTTCCCTTCTACATGGATTTTTTTTCTCTAAAAAGCAATAAAAAGGCAGCAACAGAGGGACCGTAAAATTTCCTTTTTTCAGAACATTATGACCGTGGAAATTCGTGGCAAATTTATATTTTTTACGGAACAGCACAAGAATTACATGGGTACTGCTGCGACGAGACAAAATAAAGATTCGGTATAGAGACATTCAAGCTAAACTACTTTATTTGATGTAGTGCTTATATCTAAAAGAAATTCAGTGTTCACTCAAACTATAAAAGTCGTACTCCTGAAAAAATATAGCGTGTCCATCCACGTATGACGTATTACATAATGATCTACGCACATTCAGCATTTTTCGATGTTTTCTTAAAAAAGAAATAGTTGATGGTGATAAAATGATAATGCGATGTTTTTGCTGTAGTTGTAAAATCTAAATGTAGTACGATATTTTTCTCCGATATCCAGGGAGGTATTCGCATAAAAGTGGAAATATGACACAAAAGACCTTGACGGGAAAAATGTGAGCAACATTAAATTTTTAATGGATCTGTACCAAGAAAACCTATAGGAATCGTCTTTTGGAAAAAATAAGTTTGATCATGAAACAAGAGAGCCTTGAGTAAGGTCAAAAAAGTTTAAAAAATTGTGAAGTCAGTCATAACGGACCATAAAGCAAGCTATTTTTTGGCACGGCCAATCACCATATCATAACCATGGAAGTGAAGTTGTGCAGAAAACGGGCATTTCCTACAAAAAGTAATTTGGGGTAAAGTGATAAAAGTTGTAATAAACATAAACTTGTCCCAGAAAATTTGATAACTGCATTTTCCACAAGTTGACATTTGGCATTGCATATTAATAAACAAAATGTGAATTGCTTTGTTGTTCTAACTTCACTGGAGAAGAGACAAACTGACCAGCCATAGCTGGAAAGGCGTCCGGGGGAAGGAAGGAAGGAACGATTACACATTCCATATACATAAATATCAACACTTATTAACTATGAGATGTGTTTATATACAATTTTTGAAAAACGGCCGCTGCTGCTGTTATTTACGTATTGTCTATGTGTGGCACGGACACACTTGCACATTTATTTTTGGTAGTTAAGGTCAATTTTCGAGATCAATGATCTGGAAAAACCACGCGACTGCCTGTGCATGACGTTTCTCTTCTGTTGTTGTCTGTGTTCTATGCGTTTTACGTACAAATGTGTGTGTGCACTCTGGCATTCTGGTAGAAAATCGGTGGTGGTGATGGTGCAGTATCAAACTTTTTTGTTGTACACAATGAGTTGGTGGATTTCGTACATGAGCGAAACTAAGCCTTGCTCTATTATGTAACTGCAGTGTCGGTCGAAAAAGAGGGAGAAGTGCAATCTATTGATGAATCGAACATTGATGATGATGGTGATCATGTTTGATGAAATGGAAGCAAGACAAAGTTTGCAATGTGTACTGGTTTCTGGGTGCGGGTGGTCGGGTACGTAACATCGATAATTTGTGGATTTTCCTTCAAAAACGGACTACGGAGCTTATGCAATGACTTTGAACAGGAAAACGTTTGATCTCTTAAAAGTGCGTAGAGTTCATAATGAAATATGAAATCAGAGTTTTGTTTTTGAAAAGCAAGCATTTTCTACAATACTCTTTAGTATGATCTTTGGCTGGGGATTTCTAAGCTCATAAAAATTATTACATGGTCATGGATGCCAAATGCCAACACACGAAATGAATTGACTGAGTGACTGACTGACTTAATAACAATATTTTACATTTTTCTTATTTAAAATTCTGTTTACAGCGTCTGAAGGTACTCTCAAAGGCTGCTGATGAAACTAAAGCATTTTTTTTGTTTTATTAGGAAATGGTGAGTCAGCCTTTCATGAATTTTATATGAAGTTCCCTGGAGTTAGGAAGAAGTTGGTAAGAAAGAGTTTACTTATTTTTTATGTTAAAGCAAACTAAAAAATATTTCGTTGTCTTATCCTTTCATAAACTTGCATGCTTATTTTATTTTTGAAAAAAGTTTGCGTTTCTCTTACACTTTCTGTGAAATATATTAAAGTATATTATAGATGCTGCTCAGTGATGGGAACGTAGTAGACTTTTTCAACTTTAATGAAATGATGACGATGATGATAGTTTATATATGATGATGATAACAGTAACTCTCATTTTTCCATAATAATAATAACCGTAGTCATATTTTTATTATGTGAGTAAAAGTCCCATTTTCTCTGTGTACTTTCTTGTTGTATTGTGTTAGATTACCTAATTTTATGTGTTCATATTTATGTATGTCTATATGACTTTTACGTACTTCCCCAGTCAGTCATGCCTATTTGAGTTATTTGTTCCGTACACATGAAATTCATATTTAATTCACAAACTTGTGTTGTGCACACACTCAACTTAAGCCAAAGGATGGATGAGCAAAAGTTTCTTATTTTTTCGTGACTTTAGTCACTACTTTTTACCTACCATTACTACGCCGGAGTACGCCACAGGCTAAAAAATAAGAAAATGAAAAGGTACAACTGAATTTTTAAAATGTATTTCCACTTGAAGTCATCATCATTTTCATGATCGTCATGAAACCGAAAAGTTGAGAGAACAAAAAATATCACATCGCCATGATCACTACCAAAACTACGTCTATAATGTATGTGCATTTAAAATAGTCTCATTACAATTTCTACCTGTTCAGCAAGAAAAAGCCCGGAGAAGAATCATGAGCCAGAATGGCAGAATGGTAATAGGCTGTTTAAATCCAGTGTTTCTTTTAGCTGCCGAGAATGGGCGACTCACTATATCGCTCGAAGGCTTCGCTCAACTTGTCATGTGTAAATATGTATAATTCCATGTGATACAAGGCACAAAGTTGATGCAGCTACTTTAACTTAATTATACTGAGTATATCGCTTTCTAAATACTTTTCTTCCTTCTCCGAAGCCCGTCTGCTGGTGAAAGATTTCCAAACTTTAACGAACACCACTTATGTACTATTGTTTCAATGTGAAGGCCAAGCAAGGTGATTTTCGCAAAATCCTAACCCATCTCAAGAACCATAAGAATTAACTCTAATGATGAAATAAACTACCATGAAATTCTTCTTGTCAACGTTAACCGTTTCAAATCAATCAAAATGACTTCCTTTCATTTCAAGAAATGTTTGAAGTGCACAGATGTATGTCAGTGCAACAGCCAATTGAACGAGTGGTGCCAAAAATGTTTGTAGTGTGGATCTCTTGGCATCGTAGAGAGCGTATTAGAAATGCTAAACAGGAAGAGACACGTTTCAAACTTTTAACCGGTGGGATGCTTGATTTACAAGGAATAAGTATGTTATGTCGGTAAAGTAAATAGTACAATTACGTAATCATCTGCAGTATATTTATAAGCAGTGAAGTGTACTACCGGAGTAGAGAAAATTTATGGAATTGAAGAAAGTTTGTAGACAGGAGCATGAGGAAGCGACAAACGACGACTTTTTCCTCTTCTTCTTCTTGCTTAATTTAAATTAACTTAGCCTCAGTAGTGACTAAGTTTCGGCTCAGTCTGTCCTGGGAGAAAAGGCACATATTCATATTATATTAAATGCATGATTAAATTCGTCTACAAAATAGTATGTACCTACTCAAACAAAAGCCAGCTTAACCCAAGGAGGAGAAAAAATAGGAAGGAAGGGAAACAAGAATAAGTAAGTGGAGAAGTGAAAAGAGGAGACAAGAAGACGAAGAGGGAAAAAAGTTTCGAAATAATATAAAAGAGACGTGCAGCAGCCAAAACAACAAAAAATTATATACGACGACAAGGAATACGATAGACTTCATCCATCCCTTTTTTTCAACATGAACAAGTCTTTTTTCTCCCATTCCACTGTTTCCTACTACTACTTTTTTGTTGCTGTCTTCCCTGCCATCTTCAATTCTGTCTATTCTTCTCTTCTCCACTTGATTCATACAAACACTTTGTCTTTTTTCCTCTTTTTCTTCTTCCACCACTCCGTCCAAAAAAACTTCTCCTTTTCTTCTCCTACTTTTGCCTTGTTGGAGGATGTCAGCATTCCAGAGTTAATTAAAGAATGTTTTTGTCTCACTCTGCATAGAGAAGAAAATTAATCTGAATGCATCTCATCGTCGAGTCTTCTCCATCCAACTCAACTCTTCACTACTCACTCACAAACTCAGAACAACGTTTCTCGTTCCTCCGCTACTTCTATTCTGAAACACACTCTCTATCCAACTTGATCTATTGTGTTGCAGGGAGTTTGTGAACAAAGTAAAAAGGAAAAATATGAAGAATAAAAAAAGGGAAGGCACACTCTGCACATTGTCTTCTAGTTGCTTACTGGGTTAGTTTCGCTTACCGACACCAACAACCAGCACAAAGAAGCTTCACCGAGCAACCCTTTCCTTTCTCTCCTTCTCTCGTCCTTTCTTGAGTCCCGATTTTTTCAACAACTTTTGATTGACAAGCAACACTGCAAAGTTAGAAAAACTGTTGTCGGATGTACTCGACTTTATCAAGTGGAGGAGTACGAGCAATTTTTACAGCTGACACTTGAGATGATGAATTTCATAAGCATTTCTTTTTTCGCCTTTCTTTCTCTCAACAGCAGCTTTTTGTCTTATAAGGGACGTAAGAACCGCGTGCCAACGGCAGTTGAAATCCAAACCATTCTATTTTTAGGCTCGTTCTTTCTAACTTTATTTGTAGAGTATTTTTTCAAAAATCTTTCTGACCATAGACGCTGAGTTATTCTCAAGCTTCTCAGAATGCCCCGTATGACTCAGATTTCTCTGGCACGCAATATACAATCCTTGTTCATGAACTTAGAAAAATATTTTTTCTTTCACATTTTTCTCCATTGAAAATACAATTAAGGTATCAAAATGGTGTTGCTCATGTACAGTTTCACATTTGCATTGTGATTGTGATTATTACAAGTTACAAGCCTTTGGGGTTGTTCGCTGATGATCATTCAAAGTTTCCTGTTTTGTTCCTTTCCTTGGCACGCCACGCCACGCCACAACATTGGTCACATTTATGCATCAAATACATCATTTTTTTGGCAACGCACAATTCGATAACAACGAGCTAAATCACTCCACTTAGTTTCCATGCTCAAATCTAATAAAAGTGTACAAGCTTTTCCACGTCAACAATAGACGGTATTTATTGCAACAATAAAAGTGTTGAAACATAGTAAGCAGGGGTTAGTTTGGAACATGTGTCCACAAAATTATATGCATAACAAAGTTAAGCCCGGAGAGCAGGTATTGGCTGTTAGCAAAGGGACTTACTTAGCAACGTGGCAATGCGAGCTGTGTTCTTGTGGATAGATTATTCAAGTAATAGTGTCACTTTATTGTTGTTCTTCTAAAGCCAGAGTAACTATACCTGCTACTCTTGTTTCATTAAACTCTTGTCCGGCCAGGTAATAATGCCCATTTCTTCCCATTTCTCTTCTCCTCTTGTTGTTATTCTTTTCCTCCACTCTGTCACTTGGTCTAGACTTTTGAAGGCGTGTTTGGGGACTGGAGCTGAGTGGAAATGTAACAGCCTATTTTACATACAGATTAGCTTGGTTGGACAAACTCCTCTTGTTTTCTTTCTTATCGTCTCATATTATTTTACTTACCACTGCATATAACATTCAACTTGATTCTCGTGCTCAAGTACAATGTGTTTTACTTTAGACTTCTGATACAAACGCCAAACCCTTACTATAGTTAGATATTGTTTTGTTGGGCTTTTCCCCGTTTTTCTTTGGATATCATTGTTTTTAGTCATTGTTTGCACAATAAGAATCTTAACGCACTTTCAGGCCCTTATTAAAACATTTTGAGAAATACGTACACTGGCCCAAAAGTGTTACTCTATCATTTTTTCATTCCCTGTCATCAGTAGTATTTCTATGTTGCTACACAAATTTTTTTCGAGAGTGACTGAATAAAGGAAACAACAAGGAAGTAAGAGAACATCGCATCTCATGCTGAGAATTTATACAAATGTTTCGTTTTTACTTTCTTTTAAAAATTGTGCACGTTTTTTTGTATTGTACACAGTTATGTGTTATTTGAGTTGCATACACGGCTGTTTTGTGCACCCGTTCTCTCCGAAAAAGGAAATTGATGGATTTGCACGCGATAGTTGAAAAGATTGCGTGCAACATGGCCTTTTGTTTGTCATTGCCCTTTGGTTTCTGCAGTTGTTACTATTGTGCTCTTGTTGACGGTGGCGATGATCATTCGGTAGGAAAAGCAGCGCTGAAGCAGGACTGGAACAGGAACTGTGTTAAATATTTTTTGGTCTTATTACTTATTTAGTTATTTAGGAAGGAAGGAAGAAAGCGATGGAAAGTGGGTAGGTTGTGCTGGCGCTACCTTACCTGATTTTCATGTCAAGTCATTGCACGATACAACTCATACATGATATTTAATATGAATGATGAGAATGAATTGCTCTGTACTGAACATTGCATGGCAAGTGAAAAGAAATTCGACATTTCCTCTATATTTGTTTATAAATAACTACCGTCATTCCTCACATCAAAATCACATTTTTTATCACTAATGAGACACAAATGTACATGTTTAAAACTATTATTTCAGAACAAGTTATTGAAGGCTCCGCATTATGTGCGCCACTTTATCATTATTGCAAATAAAATGCAGTTTGCATAAAAATAGCAAAATGCTGGCAGAAAATTTACACCCATTTAATGTTTTCATCACTTTTCTTACTGGGTTACTGCACCTTGCGACTTTACTTGAAAATATAAAATGTCGATGAAATCCATAAGACGGGAAGAGTAACGGTCGCTCATTCCGTAATCATATTTCATCTTCATTGCTTTCTTCATGGTGAAGCTGGAATATTTACATGAATGCACTATTGTCACATTATCCGTTTGGATGCACTATCAAAGTGTTTTTACTGGAGGGCAGGCCGTCCGATGATAATAATGATAATAACGCATACACATCGAGTTTTATGATAAACCTTGAAGTTTGTCATGCAGCATCATCCTGAATGCTTATCGCTTGTAATAAAGTCACTCTCACTTGATGTAATATATTTTATACCCATTGAGATATTTTTTCCAGGAAATACTGGAGGAGATTAGAACGTAACCTGATTTAGGAATGAAATGAAACAACATTGACTTGTCCTCGTTCTTCTCCTCCTCCTCCGTTATCTACACATAAATTGGGAGTGTGATTGAGAGTGAATGAGACTTTGAGACCGCTTTCGTTTTGAGTTCTTTCTCCCTGCTCCTTATTCTTCTGTTTAGTGTGTCTTTTACACCCCACATAAAATCAGGAGAGGGGACGTGGACAGACGAGAACTTAATGCCCGTATAAATGTATGGAGAGGCGCACAAACTTGTAATGATTGCAAACCAAAAGCTACTTACTGTAAGCGGCAGGGGCAACCTCTCTTCATTTATGTAAATTTTATTTGCAAAGCAATACACATTTCATTGGTCAGTGATGCAGAGATTCATACTTGGATTAACTTTCCATCATTTTCCGAGTTAGCTTAGAATTTGGTGTAAGATATTTTAAATCTTCCCATAAAATAATAACGGAGGGATGAGCGGAGCAGAGAAATCCCATCGCATGAGTTTATTATTGGATTTCCATTTCCGGGTGAACTCTGTTTACTTTCAGATTCATTGAAACACACTCACCATTTCTGTTGCAATGATTATCCGGTGAGAGCGAAAAAGGTGGAACGTGTCCAAATCTGCATCAAATACAAAACTGTGCGTTAGGCTAGCTATAACATAAAAATTTAAAAGAGCCTAAAACTCTCAAAATATTTGTTCGTGTGAAATAAATCCGCTGCTTTCCTGGATTGGTTTACAATTTTGATTTTATTACTATTAGTAAATAATACAAGCTAACGGAGAAGTGTTGTATTACTGATTAATTAATAACTCAAGTGTTTAGAGCTAATTTGTGAAAATGAAACAATACACCTTATTTTATAAAAAATGGAAGTAATCGTCGCCCAGTGCATGAAGATCATCGTATTACATTATAGTTACACACTTCCTTGGTAACAGCAAACTCAAGCTCAACACGCAAAATGTCCAAACGCCTGATGTCGGGAAATAGAACTCTGGTTATCCCCTGCCAACATTCACCGTTTCCGAATGCACACCGACCGACCATAGGAGACAGGCTGGTTTGCGACGAAAGTAAGAGAAAGTGTCATTCCATTCTTTTCCACTCACAGTCCCATTCCCAATGAACCGAGCGGAACTGCTGCAGCAGCAGGCATCTGATAAGGTAATGTATGCGATGCGGGAGCACGACATTCGCATATAAAATTCCATGAATGAGTGAGTGATAGATCTCCGATATCAGGCGCGTCTTCCTGAATTGGGAAGCTCAGTCGAAAATTTCACCATTTTCCTTCTCCTCCACTTCCCCGATTTGGTCGACCCTGGAGGGTAGAAAACTGATATAACAATACAATACCAAGCTCTATTATAAGCTCATGCATGCAACTGACATAGTAGCAGTGGCGACGACGACGACGACAGTCGTTACGTCTTTTCATGCACAGAACAAAGTACAAAACAGAAGTCGAGGGTGAAATCCTGTGCATGTGCGTTTGTACTTTTGTGAACTATCCACGTAATCACCAACATCATCAATGCTTGAATGAATAGTTAAATACATTATATTCACGTTAAAGCTGAAATTTGTTTCCTCTTCCATTTTCCCCCAGCACTATAAGATTGAAGTTACAAAATAAATAGAAAATTACAAGCAACTTTTTTCCGAAAAGAAAGCAATTAGAAATTGTATTACGGAGAGAATGAAAATTGTGGGAAAGTTGGAATTGTCATGAAATTCATTTTATTTTTCTGCAAAAAGTCATTACATAATTATCCTAGCCAAATGGCTGGTTTTAGGTCATTTAGTAACCAGGCTAATTCCGAGCACGCAGCTACGCAGCGGTCGGAAATCAATGGAGGGAGAGAACGATGCACTGAATGGATTAGTGATGATCATAACAATGATGACTCGACTCCTGCGTGTGACGACGAGTGAAAGAGTCATGCATACAATGAGTGAATGACTCGAATGAAATTCGGATTAATCTTCAGATTGAACGGGAAAGTACTCATTGAAAGAGCCTTTTTTAACATTGTCATTGTTGATGTATTACACGAACAAGTCAATCATATTATCTCCGCGAATTTGTGTGACTGTTGTGATTGTAAACGCCATTTTCTATGCCATATTAAGTCGTCCTACCCAAATCCAACTTCCTCATTTTACATTCAGAAAAAACTGTAATGGAAGTTGAATCGCATTGCTTTGTTCAAGTAGTATTTTGCAAATTACTGTTGGTCGCTCCCTCACACGTTTGACGCGAAAATAAATAATTAAATGTGAAGAGTAAATTTTCTCAAACTGTGCTATGATAAACGGGTCTGATGTGAGTTTAGTTGTTAAAACTACTTAAGTAACTTCTGGGGGTTAAGCTACATTCATTTTGGAAATTTATGCAAAATGATTTAAATTTATGGGAGTTTCATCAACATAGAAAAAGCTAACAAGTCAGAGGAAGGCAGCAGGTTGAACAAGTTCGTAAAAACGGCAAAAATTGCTCATTTTCGGTGATGATGTTGTTGATAATCTATGCACTCATGCATTCGTCCATCAATTTCTTATAGGGTTAGGAGCACTTGAGATGTTGAGAGAATAAATGGGACTTCAAATGGAGTTGACTGTGAAAAATGATTTTATAACTGCTTTAAACTGTAAAGAGCAGTGCAACGATGTTGCAGTACCAGCAGCAAGGAGCCGCCAACAATTGTGTAACCTTCGTCTCATCGCATCGTCGGAAAAACTAATACTCACATTTTTACAACAGCTCTTGGCACACATGCAATGCCTCTAAAGAATAATATTGCACACTTTATTCGAAATAAATGTATGGAATGAAAGAAGAAGTCGTTTGTACAAGTGAGGCATAATGTAATATTTTTGCTTGAAACAAAAAAGGAAAATGCTGGTAATGGCTCAGTTGTGTAACAGGTTGGACGTAGTTTGCTGCAGCAACAGAGGCGATTCAGTTTTTTACGTTCTCTCTCTCCTGACTCTTTGAATGTTTGGTTGAAATACTGGTGGTGGTTCCCTAGGTGTGTGGTGGTGGAGTGACTGTGAAACCCGTATGTTCATCTCTGCAGGGGCTTTTCGATCCGCCTGGAAACAATTGGATTACAAGTAATGGTTCTTCAACTCTTTTTCAACACTCATCACCACCAAAACTTTTCTCTCTCGCTCTCGCGTTTCCTCCTCTTTTATTATGTAATATTTTCCTAACTCTTTATCGAGCAGGTTTCTAGCCCTTCCGCCCTTTTAAATTCAGCATTGGATCGCAAAAGTAACATGACATGATGCACTTGATAAAAATGACAAAAACTACGAGAGATCTTTGCCCCTCTCTCAATTTTTTTTCTATGATTGTGCCTGACTGACTGGGAAAGGAGAAGAGCTCAGGCCTACAAAGCAGGCAGACATGCAACCAAAGGAAGCCAGAAAATACATGCCTGACAAGGACAGAATCAAGCCCCTATTTTATTTTATAAATAGTAAAAAGATGCTTTTTGCAGTCTGTTTATTTTCCGTTGTTGAATGAGCTCGAGTTAGAGCGAGAGAGAGAGGCAGTGAAAGAAGGAAGAGAAATTGTAGTTGTAGCAGTTGTGTAGTTTCTGAAATCACGCAGGCATGAATCTCTGTTATGTTCCCAACCACTGCGGAACACCGTCTTCAACAGCAGCGCTTTTCACCGTCACCAGCAACAGAAAAGCAACAACATCAACATGATCATCCTCCTCCTCAAATCTTCTACCAGTAAAAAGCATTCAACACAACTTCAGAAATAATCAGGCACGACGACGACAACTACGACATGATGATACGCAAATCAAATCAAAAAAATTCGTTGCCCTCCCTGGCCTGGCAAAACCAGTTTCTGGCTCTGTCATATTCTATCTTTATTTCGTAATCTTGACAACCCACCTTGCACAACGATGGCGATGCGATGGCAAGAATTGGACGGAGTTAGTTACTGCAACTACTACCTCATATTTTCCACTAGCGATCTTCATATTTTTAGTCGTGATTTTTTTCTTATAAGCATGACTCATATGTCATCGTAATTTATGCTAAAAGATAGTTTAGCATGTTTTTTTGTTCTCGAAAAAAATATCCACATACTTTGCACATGTAATATTCTCTCTTTCATAAATCAGATAAATTCTCTGCTAGTAAAAAAAGGAGCAAGCCCAGAATTTCTAAAGGAATCGCTTTGTTTTAAATAAGAATAAAACACTGTTTTTTAAATTCATCTAGTAAACGACTTTACTTGCCACTTTAAAGACGAAAACTATTGGGCCAGTTTTGCTTGAGTCACCGGTGTTTTTTAAATATAAAATATTGCTTTTTACATGTACATCAAGTGCACAGCGGTGAACATGACTGAAGTGCCGTTTCCTCAGCCACACCTGTCCGCTCTCTCCCTGGAGAATAAAATATGTGTATGTTGAACCCCGTTTCGGTGCACCTCGCCATCGCTAGCACAGCGTAGGTTTCGTCGACAATGGGGACACACCAAAGGACGGAACCGATCGAAGAAAGACCAGCAAATAAATACAGAATGAAAATAGAACAGTGAAGGGAAATTTAGTGTACTCAGGGTTTTGTATTCTGAATCAGTTGTGGAAGGAAACCAAGTAAAGTTTTAATCTTAAAACAAGTTGAAATGGCGGCTTCGAAAAAAAATCGGACCAGAGAAGAGAAACAGTTGAAGAGTGGAAGAACGCATTTCACAACATGAAGAACTACCGCCGCAGTGAACGGTTTACCTTGTAGTTGATGGCTTTTACACAAGAGTCACAAGCGAGCAGGGCACTTTGATGATGTTTCTTGTAGGACCCCTGGAATTCGACCTGGAAGCCGCCCTGGACAACCACGTTTTTTATTCATGGGGTGCATGACTAGCTACCATAACAAAGTAGAGCCATCGGTCTCACGTTTTACATTTATAACAAACTGTACACCCCCAGAAAAAAGTTTCTTAGCTCGTCTTATAAAATAATGAATTCGTTGTGGTTCATTCTTCCCTCTATTTTCTTTATACTAGAAATTGTTACTGGTGAATGCTCCGGTGTGATTTTTCAAAATCTAGTTTAAAATCTTTTCATACCAACAATTGAGAATTGTGATGATAATCATCCTCATAAAAGTACATTGTAGTTCATATATTTATTTCCTCGCTTTAAAAAATGATGACTACGATGATGAAAAGCTGATGTTGTTGGAATAGAGACCCCCTAACGACTTTTCAGTGTAATCAAAAATGTAACTCTTACCAAACAAACCATTTTTGGTCAGAATTGTTTATCCTGGCTTAGATGCTTTTCGATTAGAAGTCTTTCATTGATACAACATTCATATGAGCTGGGCATTAACCTACCAACGAGATCACAAGATTTTGATGGAATGCCCCATAATATGTGATAAATAAAGACCATCATCATCATCCTCGTTTATTCTATTACTAATGCGGCTATAAAAGTCCAAGCCAAGGACAGTGCACGGTGAAGTGGAGGTTTCTTTGCCCACTGTGCATTTCTTTACTCCAAATACTTAAAGATTCAACTGCTGAACGGCAGCTGATGATTTCTAAGTTGGTTACTTCATGTGGCGAAAATACCTTATAAAGCAACAAGCGAACAGCTTCCATTTCTCATCAGGATGTCAAGCTTGAAAAAAATATTTTTTACATTTGCGCCCAAGCCTTTCCACAGCGACGCATTTCATTCTTGTAAATGACATGCTACGGTACGGCCATTCTAATTCTGACAAAGCAAATCTCTTTGCCATGTGGTCACCCTTTACTAGATTTGACTACTTGTACTCAAGGGGTTACTTTTTTGGAAGAAAGTCAGTGGCTGTTTTGTGGTAGCTGTGGCGCTCGCGTTCCTCCAAAGGCATGATGAAAACGCACTCACCACTCTCAGCAAGAAGTTGTTGTGAAGAGTGACTGACTGTTGTACGACTACTTCGTATTAACATACGATTATGATGATGAGCAGAACCGTAAATGTATGCGGTTACATGTTACGGTTGTTTTTCATTATTTTTAGGTTACACTTTTCAAAAATACAATCCCAAAATGAAAAGTTCTCTTGCCTATAACGTTGGACATGATGATGATGACTTAGATGAGAATGATGTATTTGCTCACGTTAAAGTCCCATATATAGTCATCATCAACATCATCAGGCAGTGGCACTTGTGCATCTTACAATCCCACTGACAAATAAGCACACATAAATTAAACGAAGGGCTCACGATTTTGGTAGAGAAGGCACTTTTCAGAATTTAATAATGAGTTAAACCAACCATGAATAGAAATTACTGTGGTGCTCACTGTTTCATAACTATTATTAACACCTTTAGCACCACATGAGCCAAATACATATTATTATTCATTTTCTTTTCCTCTAATGGTAAGAGAGAAAAAAATTTAAAGCCTTTTGAATCTGTAAGTTAGGAGAATAGTGAGAAGAGTGCCGTCCCACTTTATGTTCCTACCACAATCCTCACATGTGCACATTATTTTTACGACTTTCCTTCCTATACGTTCATCAAATATATTATTCAAAAATTGTGTGATCATTGATCATAATCGTAAAAGTTGGCTCGTTGACGAGTAAAAAAGTGTTACTTTTCGCCAGAGAGATTCTTTGGAATGACGCCGCATTGCGTTCGATATTAATAAAGACTACCTGTGAATAAAAAGCACGATTTTTATGTATCGTTGGAATTCCATGCCGAAACTGAGTTTCTATTTTATTTTAAATATCCAAATGGAAAGAAGTGAAGAAAGAAACGATGCAACAAGTTGCAAAACGACGTTCCTTTTCCAAACCGCCAATAATAGGGCATGGTCAAGCGTGATGCATTCCTCTGAAGTCATGCATGCATTCTGCACAGATGTGTGCCCGACAAAGTTAACGTCTATTTTTACGACTTCTCCATTCTCAAAGTCATTTCTCTCCGAAAAGCAAAAACATTTCACGGTCACATATCAACATAATTTTGCATTGCATTTATCCGCAAGGAGAAATGAAGTAAAGTACTTACTTAAATCCATATTATTACACACCATATATTTCGCTGGTATAGACGTAATAAATAGTAGCACAGTCATCTACATTCTACAGTTTTATGTATTTCCACGGAGATTTGTTCGGATCGATTATTTTACTACTTGCTCTACAACACCACATCACCCTTGCTAATGTTGTATAGTGAAGGTTTTAATAAATTTTACGCCGAGTTTAACATTCGTTGTGGATATTTTTTGTTGGCATCCGTGACAGATTACGGGTGTATGACAATTATGTAATGGCAATAAATTATGAAAGCATATTCGCACACAATTTTAGTAGTAGCAGTGGTAATGAAACGTCCTGCATAATTACCACACGACAGAAGGAAGAGTCAGCAGTATGAAACAAGGCTCCTCTCTCTCAAGGGATTTTATATTCTCACTGATCATTTCACGGACCGGATAATCAATTTCAATAGAGCTCAAGCGGAACATCGTATATTTTTGTAAGCGAAAAAGCTAGGAAGGATGAGTCCTCTGTCAGACAATAAAATGCAAGGGAAGAACAGGGGCTCGGCTCATCTTTTTCCATGTTAATAATATTTTACTTGATTAGCATTCTACATACAATATCATTTCCACTTCAATGTGTGTGTCCATGTCTACATAATATTATATCATCATCGCCATAATCCTCTATCACCAACCTCAAAATCACGGCCGCAGATAGACATTCATTGTAAATCAAGCAATTCTGAGATGTACCTTTAAATACACACTCGACGGAAAATGCAATAAACATCCGATTTGACAAATATGTGAGTACTAAATTTGCTCGAGGAACACTACGTTCTCGTATTACTATCCTATACTCTGCTATTATTGCTTATATTTATGTGTTTTTGTAATAAAGATGATGATGTACCTCTCGAGAAAAAAAATCATCTTCCGTCTTATTTATATGATGTGGAATGTTGTAAATTTGTAAAAGCTCACACATTTAATATTTTTCCTAGTTGTGAAGAGCTTGGTCAAGGTATTTGAAAAGGTAGTAAAGTCTTAAAAAGAAATCATAATGACATGCCCAAATATTATCTTGGACTCATAAACGGCATCCTCATCTTCATCCTGATCAAGTATCCCCCTTGAAACAGATAATTCCCTTTTTCGACCAACCCACAAATGAAAAGGAAAGGAGCAGCAATTTAGAGAAACAAGAAGGTCTTTGGGAGAAAAAAACATTGTGGAATACTTTTTATTTCGAGATTGAATGCAAAAGGGAAATTGTGGGTATGTAGGGAAAAGGTTAAACGAGCGGAGAGAGAGGAGTATATTGAGAGAAAAGATAATGAAAAGTTGACCTCTGACACTGGTGGTCTTTATTTTTAAAGCGTGTGCTCGCACCTGGGCAATCGTTAAACATTTTTTAACGACAGTACATCCATAAATTCGCACGGCGGTATGCATAAGAAGAGGCAAAAATGTCGAGTTTCTTTTCTATTTCTCGTTTTCCCTCATAAAAGCATGACATACATAATGGCATCTTATGACTGCGGCGGTGCAGTGGAGGTTGAATGAAACCTAGGTGAGTAGTGAGACTCATAGTTAAAAATACAAAACGTTCTCTAAAATCATGAGATGTTATTTTCATTGTTATTACCCTAATGTGATTGTATTTACGGGTGAGATTCTTGTTGTTCTGATGTCCATGGTCTCACCACTCTCCCTTTTTATTATTTTACCCAGATGCACCATAACACACATTCTACGACTGTGGAATATTAAGAAGGCAGCGAGAAACCAAAGTTCATTTGTCCGCAATTCTAGTAATCAGTAACAATTTGAGTCGACAAGAATGCCAATTTTCTGATTTTTCCTGCTTCACATTCACGCTGAAGCCGTGTCTATCGAGTGAACACTCTTCACACGTAAAAACTTTCGAAATTTAAACATTTTTATATCTTCACAAATAATTATTAGAAAAGAAATTAGAAGCGTCCCATACTGTGAAGCACCTTTCACATTTCACAATTAGTGGAGGAACAAGGAAATCAGAAATCTCGGGAAGGTGTCACTCGAAGACTCACGATTCGTACGAAATGGATGGATATTTATAGTGTCACAAAACTAAACTCCAAAATTGTATTCCTCGGTTGAGGTGCGCTTAACAGTCGAAACCTTTCAGTAAGCAATAGTTATATACGACAGTGGTAATTTATAATTGTAGGTATGTTTAAAAGGGGTTGATATAATGAAGCCAAGTGGGAAGAGAAGAGGTGAGCCAGAAAAACATCGTTTTCCTGCCTCTCCCATATTTTTGTCTTAAGCACGGTTGATTAGTTAAATATCTTCACAATTACGGGTTCTTATTCTCTCTGTCAGACTTTGTATGGCAAATGTTTTACTGATTTTTTACCTTTGTCTTACACTTGGTTAAATGGTGCATAACCTTAAAATTATATTGTGAGTGTATTATCCAGCTGAACAGAATGAAATGGATAGCTTAAATATAAAAAATGTTGATTTTGCTTCTTGACTCTTTAATTTACCTATGGATGGACGAAAATAATCCTTTTTCCATTCTAGCTAACGAAACCGAAGCTGAGGTGGAAAATAAGAAACATTAGAGATGGAAACCCATTATGAACCTTGTTAATAAATGAACATTTATGAGCTACACAAAAAAATATGTTCACTCACACACTTTTCCCTTCTTGAAAAAACCGTTCTGTCTGTGGGATCCTTTGACCGCCTTCTTCTCCGGATTGTTAATGGTAGCCTTTCCTTTTAATGCGTCTTCCTGGAGAATCCCTTGGGAAAAGATACACACTTTTTTTACTGTTCAGTAGTTTCAATCTCTTTTGTTGCAGGACAGCAGAAGTAAGCACGCTTTTTCACCAGCGATTCATACATAAATGAGTGCATTTTTAACAATGATGATTATCATTGCTTACATTTTCTTCGGCATTTAACCAATTTCTCTTTATTTCTTTGTAAATTCAAAATTCAAATTAATCCAGTGTGAGTGGAATTTCTGATGTGCGGATTTTCAGGTCAAAGGTAAGTTATGCAAGAACTTGTGTCTAAAATTGCTTATTATTCCGACTGTAGTAAAAACAAGATCAAAGAAACCAACAGGTAAATAAATTCAATTTTAGATCATCATTTCTTCAGGTTGCGGTTTCCTCGTTTCTCGTCTTTGCTTTTGTTTCCCTTCTTTTCGGAAAGAGTAAAATCTCTAAAAACTCTCCTTCCTGTGGTTTTTCGTTGTTTTTTCTTTTTGTGAGGAAAGGCACAAGAGTAATTAATGATGCCCCTAAATGACAGAAAATGGATGAAAAATACTCAGAGTCATTTTGTGGTTCATTTATCAAAAACACTGAGACATTATTGGGAGGTGGAAAGAGTATCTCTCGGGGGAAGGTCCATCCCTGTCTCAAGGAGAGAAAGAAGGACGATGATAATGATCCAAATTCCAAAGCGTGTTCCACTATAGCAGCTTACCTTAAATATGATCTCAAACACGAAGAGTCTCTCAAACTGCCACTTCTCCCAAGTGATCGGTTTCCTAAATAACGATCAACTTCTCGACAGGGTATGTGCACTCACTTCTCTTATTTTTGTACGTGAGTTTAAGCTCAAGTGTGCTCGTTCAATGGGGCTACTCTTTACAAGCGACTGAGCTGCTCACATGCAAAATGTAATCTATAAACATGAGAGAGATTTAACGTTAAAAAGGGTAACCGGTCTCCAGCACTGCTGCTCACCAAATGGTCATCCAGGGAAATATATATTTTTATGACCAGTAAAGCTAGAAACAAGTAGACAAAAAAGATGGGACTTTTTAAAAAAAGAAAGAAAAGTATCAGAAAATGCATGAGCTTAGAGGAATATATAAAAGCTTTTGTTGTTAAAAGTGCAGGACGATTCTTTTTTTTCCTCCTGTAAATATTCGACAAGTTCCGAAACAATTTAGCATCCCAAGAGCCCAAGACCCCCTGCCAATTCTTACATCAATTTTCCTCCACGCATTGGTTTTTCAGACCAAAAAGTCCTTCCGCCACCACCACACGTCAACTTCAAACTAAAGAGTGTATTTTTCAGGTAAATCCTTTTTTCTCTACTCAGGCACATACCGGTAAATGAAAAAGTCATTTTTTACATTGCACAACGTACAAGGCTGACCATCAAATGTTAACGGCACAATAAAATGATAAAGTCCGCCGATATGAAAAATTTACTTTCCTTTTTCATGGTGTCTGTTGCATAACTAATGGAAGAAAAAGACAAGTTTGAAGACGGCAGTCTGTATTGTTCTTCTGAGTGTGATGAAACCGATCAGCTCTTTGATCTGTGTTCGGCAAAACTTCCTTTGGTACGAATCGCCATGTGACTTTCGACTTCCCTTTTCATGATACCACCAGCTATCACTGAAACATTTATTGCATGTTAATATTCATTTTGTGTAAACCTGTGCCGAATAACAGATGAATGAAAATAAACTTTTCAAAGAAATGTAACTTCGAACAAATGAAATTGCGTTTGACCACCACAAGAAAAATACCTCAGAAAAATGGCTTGTGGAATTTAATCGTGTTCATTGTACAGTTACTGTAGAATTCTTCATTACTTCATCTTTACACGGAAGTTCAAGAAAAATTAATTTTCAATTTCGATGTATCCAAAAACGGTCAATGACCACATTTGGTGCTCACTTTAAATATAGAATTCTGTCAATTTGCAATAAATCCAAATCGCTTCACGGAGACTGTCCGCTACTATAGAAAACTTTCAGACACGTTGTCCGTTTAGTTAACCCTCGTAATATATAAGTAAACAGAATCGGTAGAAAAAAAGGGTTGTGGTCGTCGTAACGGTGGTGGTGAAAGAGAAAGGAAACCTGCAGGAAAACATTAATCGAAGCGGTTTTTCTTTTCACGCGCTCTTTTTCTCAGACCAGGAGAATAAAAATGGAAAAAGGGAGAATGAAGCTTCAAAGGTGTACAACAAATAACGATAATAATAATAATACAAATAATATTGGACAAAGGCTGGATTTGAGGTGGTGCTACCGTTCCCGTGTTACAGTGGACGTTGGAGTGGAATTGTCACAATACAATGTATCACACATGCGATCCACGTCTCATCTAAAATAATGCTACCTGTTTTTTATTCTTCCCCTCTGAAACAGAAAAAAAATTCACTCCATTTCTGGACAGAGGAAGCAACGCGATGCTTGGAAATTTTCACAATTTTCTTACTCCTTTCCTATTCATTATTAACGGAGCATTTTTTCAAAACGTGACTCTGCTTCCATTTTTTCATGTCCCGTTACAACAAAGTGCAAGTGGAAAAGAAAAGTTGAGAGGCGAAAGGTGATAGTGACGTGGGACATGTATAAAAATACACGCGAAGCCTGGCTCTGGCTGCGTGCAGGGACGCGGGCGGTGGAGACAAGTGATGATATGATTGGGATGTGAGGATGCTACTACCTGCCCTTATTTCATAATTTATCCAAGTTAAACATGATATGTGGCATGATGGGCTCTTTGTAGATTAAAGATAACCTTTTTTGATTGTAATAGTAGTTTTGATGGTTAGTACGAGCATGGTAATGGGAAGACGTAGCTGTGGTGGTTAAAAATATTAGAGCTAAACAGAGGAGGAAGGATGAGTAATGATGAGACAATGAGACAAGTTGATAGCTGTTTTTAATGTAACTATCGATTCGTGTCCGTGCACTGGTGTCGGTCGTTCGACCCGGTCTGGCCATTTATTTACATGGTGAAATATGATGAACGTCCAGTTCTCATATATATCATATCACATTTATTGACACTTGCCACAACTAACTTATCTCCACAATTTTTTATTTCGCTCTCGCTCATCATTTTTATATTCGTGTTTTTATTGTTCTTGATTCACATTTCATTCACGCTACACGAAAAAATGCAACGTTAAAAATAGAATTCTTATTTTTTATGATGTAGTCGTAGAAAGAGAGCACGGTTTTTTTGTAAGTATAGCATTGGGATGGATGTTTGCTCTGCTCACGAAAAAGACGGGAAAATTCCCTACTCGTAATAAATTTATGTTCCATTATTTGCCTTTGTATGGTTTCTGGTAGTTCAGGTGGTTTTTGTCTGGGCTCATTATCGAGGTCACAGGAAACCTAGACTGGGATGGGAATGGGCGATACGAAGAGATGCCAAGCTATTTAAGTATTAAAAAGACGAAATGCAACGGAAAAAAATACTGCTTTTTGTCGTTGTTTGATGAACAGATTATTAATGTAGTGCTGACGTACTTTCGGTATTATTAGCAAAATGACGGAACAATAGTAATTACAGTCATGCGACTCGACGCGACGCGAGACCAAAGTTTGTCACCGAAAGTTTTGTTTGTTTGCAATTATCTAACTTGTTTGCTTTCATTTTAAGGTTTCTTGGTTAAAACGCTAAAATGGAAAATGAAACAATAAAAGACAAATGCATACTTAAAAACAAAATCTGAAATTTGAATAAAGTGATTTTGTCATAGGTTATCCCAACATCTGTACGGAAAAGAGAGATTCAGCTCAAACTCAACTTTAATGCATATTTTAAGTCAATAAAAATGATGTTCACAATTCAAGTTTTGAAGACAACAACTGAATGAGCCAACAGAGACGCGAATGTGATTTTGCACTATTATTTCATTATCGACAATTGAATAAAAATGGCCCGAAGTCAATTGGACTCAATCAACCCGGCAGAAGAGAATAAAAAATTAGGGAGACTTTGATAGCGGTCGTAGAGTCAGAGCAGACAAAGGATACTCCACATCCACACTTACGTACACCGTACATTCAATTTCATGCTGAAGTCAGCCAAACTTTTATAGCGATATTAATATGATGCCATAAATGTTTCGTACCGGGACGAGATCGTCTGTTTCTATTTTATTTTTTCAGAACAGCATTCCGGAGAAAAGTATTTCGACACAGAACAACTGTTAGTTGTTGTCACTACTCCACCCCATTCGTTTTTCTTTTTTACTTCTAGCTGGACGTCTCTTCTGTTTTTGACATCTGTGTGTGTATCACTCCTTCCGTTGTACGGGTGCACCACCAGCCGCTCAGTCGCCAGAAACAGCGACGTTAAAAACAAAAGAAGATTGCACTTATATTATTATAGCCCAATGTAATCATGTGCCCAAGGCTCAGCCAACGCTTCGATACTTTTATAGTTGGCATAAAGCATTCAGTATTTAACTGTGCTGTCGTCTTATTTCATAAGAATATTCAGTACGTACAAGGTTCTTGTTTGATCAGCGATCACTTTGACCCAGCCCTAGGAAAGCGGAGATTAGAATTCTTGTCTGGTAAATAATACAAGTAATCCAATCTGGCCTTTGATCACAGTTTCTTAAGAACAATCTCGTTTGTTCATGGGTACAGGCCACCTAAGCAATGCATGTCCTTGCACCTCAAAGAAATGACAGATTCCTTTCTCTTATTTTATCTCCAGAGATCAGCATATAGATCAGCATGGTCACTTCCCTACTTGTGCATAGATATACAAAAGTATTTTATGGCTGATGGCAGAAAATCACCTTACTGGTAATGTGGCACCTGTACCATACCAGACGCAACTAACTAAATACAGAAAGGTTCAGTTTGCATTTCCTCGATAGAGAGACGATGATGATACCTTTTAGTTAAGGGCATTCGTGCACACACTCCTTAGCCATTGTTGCTGGAGTCTTAAAGAGAGGACAGTCTAAGACAACGTTTTTAGTCGGAGTAAACGATAGACTAACTGTCGTCAGCCCTCTCCTCCTCTCCTATTTTGAGAATGAGTGAGACTCCAAATTGTCTAGTTGCAGACTTCTACTACCCAAGTTAAGCATTATGTGTGTACATATGAGAGTGTGTCTCACTCGTAGTCCTATAGGATCATGTTTCCTTATTGAAGAGCCGGAGTATAATATAATAATAATAATAACAAACATCATTTCTTCCTCCTCCTTAAATATATACATAAAAGGGGAGAGAGACAGAGAGAAGGTGGAAACAAGTCTATCTCTTCTCTTTTCGAGAGTTGGGAAAAACGAGCACTGAAACAAGTCTCTTCTCTTTTTCTATTTTTTCGCTCTCTTGATATTTTTCCTCTTTTTCTCTTCTCTTCTACTTTTCTTTTTTTATTATTATGAGTACGATGTGATGTGAGTGAAGCAATGCAGAGTTTTCTGGAGTATAATGAAATAATAACATGGTGTAGCAATGCTACTACTTGTGCCACTCATGGCTTCGCGGTGTGCAAGCGGTAGTAAAACTGTGTATATTATCGTGATGAGAAAAAGGAAGGCGGAACATGAGGGGCCTAATCTTATTTCCCCTGAAAAATGCAATCTTCTTCCGCTCCTTTCCCATCGTCATCTCACTTTGCTCGCCCTTCTCTCTCCATTCCCGTCTCCATTTCATTCACATTACCATCTCATCAGCATCAAGTAAACCATACCTACATTTCTTCCCCAGTTCTGCTCCTTCGTCCGTCCGCTTCCTAGCATTTTTTCATTCGAATCCCTTTTCTGGAACGAAAAAAGTCACCAGTCACCACAGGAATGAAACAACTTACTTAGCTTATGAACAAAAGAGACGCATCGACATGTGTTATAGAGGGGCAAAGCATATTCCGTTTAGTCATAAAATAGAACTTGTCAACAGTTCTTGATAGAAATGATTGCATTAAAAAAGTAGGATTCAAAAGAAGGACGAGTCAACGAACAGTAGCCCACTTATCGCTCGCTGCAGTGTAAGATCACTGTTACCAAACATTGCGGGGTCAAATGAATTCATGCAGTACTTGTAACGTAACTTGACACATTTAACCTGTCAGAGAGAAAAAACATTGTATCAGAGTGGAGTACCCATTCATTGTCCAAGTATCCAGGAAGCCTTCCCTTCAGACTTCAAACTCTACTCCAGTTTGTGTAGGACGTGTGCCGGTTTTGATCGGAAATGTCATGTCACGAGCCACTCACTCCACTGATATTTCCATTGAGCTGGCTGAGTTGAAAGAGATGAGAGATAAAACATCCTCGTCTCGAAGTGAAATGTTGGGGCACACATAGAATCAAATCTGTAAAGATATGCGTATTGTCTGCCGAAAAAATATGGCAAGACAATCGGTCATCTATGGTGTTTGTAAAGATTATCAAAGAGAGTCGGAGAGAAGAAAAAAGAATTTGACGAATACAAAGGCACCTTCCCCAAAAAATGGATCATGTTCGTACGTGTGCATGTGCAGCGTATCTTTTATCTCCTATCTTTACTTACCATCTTACAGTCTTTTTACAGCAAGAGAAAAATTCGACTCCTCTTCCAATTGTCTGACACTGCCACTGCTTCTCCTGTTACTACTGGTTTTCCATGAAGCCTATGACATGGTTTGGTGAGCATTTGACATTCGTCGTGCTTCTGCTTCTCTCTCACTTCTTCCTGCTCGACGACGACGACGATGATGATGATGACGATTCTCTTATATCATGGATAAAACCCGAGAAGAATGAGTGAGAAGAGAACATTGAATGTGTGTACGTCTAGTCTCTGTCTTCCAGGATTATTCCACTATTGTGCCATTGTGTTGGGGATGCGACTTTGACTCGAAGGAGGAGACAAAAAATCTCCATTCTCTGTCTCTTTTCTCTGTAATATGTATGTATTTATTTATATGTGCATCTTTTTTTCTGTTTGTGTTCGTTTCTCTCTCTCTCTGCTCCTCTCTAGATAGATGTTATTTTCTTTTCCCTTTTTCCTTAGAGAATTTTGTGGATTTCAACTCACTTGCTTATATCTGTTTTTACGTGTATGGATGGCAAACTTCACATCCCTGAATTTCTCACTATTTCCCCCTCGTCTGAAAAATAATAGTACATATCTGCCTAGAGAGAGAGTTTTTACGGTAGACTCGATTTCGCATTAAAAGTTTGAATGTCTACCTAAGAATTAGTCAGATTGGAATATGCATCAGAATAAAAATTCAACGAGTCAGGAAAAAAAGATAAAAAGCACACGGTCTCCAACAGAAATTAAAAATTACATACCAAGGATTTTGCAAGCTTCACTTCGTTTCTCAGAAAGGTGTTAAAGTTAGAAAAGATGAGAATTATTCTTGAAACTGCTACACCTAACTAAGCAATTTTTATGAAGTCGTTGATTTTGAAGTCAGTCACGATCAGTTACCCAATAAACAAAATTTTCAAAAATTAGTTTTCGTTGAAGTATCACTGTTATAATGTATTCTAGTTTTTTGGAGAACCGCTTCAATTTATATGAATACGTATATATACTGAAAAAGCTCGGTTCGGTGAAACTTTGTTCGGTGAAAATCTTTTGCCACTCTTAAACATGTCTTTAGTTTATCTAGATTTCTATTCTTACGAAAACACTTGCTCTTGTATTTATGTACTCTGTCGACTTACCATTATTTTCAGATAATACATTTGAAATTACGAAAATGATATTTCCGCTGGTGCATTTACATTTCCCATTCGAAGCATGGTAACATGTGCTGTGAATTGTTATCCATTATTCTGATTATTTATTCATACGATTTCATTCCACTTTTTGTGCCTCCTTCCTTTAAAATATAATAAAAGTCATTCACGAACGAGTCATTGTTCGGCATTTTTTCTGGGCTGCAAGGAAACCGGGTTGTATATAAATATCCTTCTTTTTGACAACATCTTCAGGCAATGAGTAATATTATGAGTTTCATTATCATATCATTGGCTGCCTTTGCGCCTAAAATATGAATTTATAATATGGACATGCAGACAATTTCTTCAATGGTAACAGTTTCTTGACTTCAAGAGAAGTGATACCGGTACCGGTTAAGATTCTTTCAACAAAATTCTCAATAGAAACATCTTTTCAAGAGCACAGCATCACACTTGCCCAAGACCGTTTCAAAGACGTGTTAGACACTTTAAAAAAAGGAAAATATATTTTAGTTCAGGCATAAAAATCAAAGTGCATCATTTGACATATTGAAGCGTGCATAAAAGAAAGAAAGCAGTTTTTTCCTACGAAAAGCAATCTTTTTTTTTTAGTTTTCATCATTTTTAAGTCCTCCATTTTTTAATAGTTAGAGTTAAGAGCTTTGTATTGGTTTGGTTATGATTTAAGTTCCTTTTTCTAGAAATAACTTTAATCAAAAAGGAAGGGAAGATGCTAAGAATAGGATTACAATAAAATGCTCTACACACTCGGATCGTTTATAAATTGTTCGAAGATGGGAAACCTGCGTGCCTTGTCTTAATATTCTTATGTTGCACTCTATATTTATTCTGCATGTATTTTTTTCGTTCTGCGAGTGGAGTGTTTCTAGTTTATTTTACCCTTACCCCCAACGGTGATAATGAATGGTTTAAAATATTACTTCTTTCCCCCTGCAACTTGTCTCTCTTTTTTCTTCATTTCATATCTACGCTCACTTCACTTTAAACTCTTGTACACCAATTGAAAACACTACAAATACGAGTAGAAAAGGTTGACTTCAATACATAACAATATTGCTTGTAGTTCAGCTTAATCTTTCATTATTGAGCAACATCATCATCGTCATTCTTCTCGTCACTTCTCGAAGAGTAAAAGATATAAAAATACCAATGTATACCATTTTAATATGGCAATCCTAAAATACGACGCGCTTCAGAAAGAAGGAACATCCTAACTTTACCTTTGCGACTTTTTTATCTCACACCTCATGTCAAAGGCTCATTTTTAGTACCATTCCATCTGCCAAAATTATTTTCAGCCGCGGCTTCTCGAGCTGACAAAGCAAAGGTGTATTTCATCAGTTGAAGCAAAATTTTTAAGCATATAAATTACAATTTTACCTAGAGCAGAATCTGAAACGGGTTTAAATTGAAATAAGTGTTGCTCCGGTTATGCCAGAAATTACAATTGGTTCATTTACTTAACACTAACTCTAACAATATTGTTAAACATCGCATGTCGCATACGTACCTTAAATTTGATGTTATTTTGATTTTCGTGTTACTAAAAAATTAGATAGAATTATTAACTTCCTACTAACGAGGAAATATTAAACCTTGTTTTTCTAGACTGCCCTTCCCACTTTTTGTGCTAACTACTAATGGTGAAAAACGAAGATTGGCACATGTCGCTGGATATGCAGCGGGCCGGCGTTCATGT